>JBCJKH010020777.1:15368-27573 GCA_039877255.1 Loriculus beryllinus | reverse complement strand
AGCATCCCTATAGGCCCCCTTCAGATACTGGAAGGCTGCTATGAGATCACCATGCAGCCTTCTCTTCTCCAGGCTAAGGAGAGTCTTTGAAGAGGACTCTTTCTTTGCCAGTTCATTAACATTGGTAGCAGGACCAGAAGGCATTCAGAGACCTGAATCGTTGAAAAGCAGTCGCCTGACTCCGGTGCCACCCCTAGGAACAGTGTGACCAGAAGTCAGGTAAAAAGTACACGGATATGGGACTCTGGGTTCCCGTAGTCATAGGGTAGGCAGTAGTGCTGACCTACCTTTCCCATAGGGTAGGCAGTAGTGCATGAACAGCTGCCAGCAGCCATATGTCCAAAGTTGTAAGACAATAGTTGAAAGCCAGTCATGCAGGAGAACTTGGGAGACATTTGTGTTGACTTACAATTAAGACTGAGGTTTTGGTACACAAGTGTAAGAAAAGCAGATGGGCACAAGGCAAAATGAAGAGACTCAGTAGACTGTCAAGGTGAGAGAACTGACAATCTGCATAATAGGGATCCTCCATAAAATGATGCTGCAACTGGCTTTGCTTTGTTGAAACTGTTGAACTGTTGATTTACTGAAACATTGAAGTAGCAGAGGCCACCATACTTAAAAAATACACTGCTGATTGCAGGGAAGAGCTCCAGACAGTGGTACTGCAGTTGGCCTTCCCCAAAGAAGGATGTTAACATGGAGAGTTAACAGAAATGGCAGGAGGAAATGCAACAGACAAACTATGGTGAGTGCTCCATCCCTGGCAGTGTTCAAGGTCAGGCTGGACGAAGCCTTGGGAGGCATGGTTTAGTGTGAGGTGTCCCTGGTTATGGCAGGGGGGCTGGAACTAGATGATCTTAAGGTCCTTTCCAACCCTAACGATTCTATGATTCTATAAAACTGATACAAAAATTACATTCACTGATGGGTGCCACAAACAAGACTAAATTCTCTGTCACAGGTCAATGGGACACTAACATTTGTTCACTAAGTTTACAAGGAATTGAATAAATGCAGGAGAATAGCCAGAAAGAGCTAGTCTTTGCAAAGGCACTCCCTATGGGTCAAGAAGTCACAGCACACTGCTGGCACCTATGTGAGTATTTTGGGGAAACATAGGTTGCCCTATTATATTCTTTGCTCAGCTTGCATTATTGCTGACAGTCAGAGACAAGACACGGAGCCGGCTGGATCTCTGCCTGATCACCTTATAGTATGCTAATTTTCTATGTTATGAGACTGTATTTACAAGTGTTAAACACTTCCAGGAAGTTCTTGGAGGTACTGAGAAAGCAAAAATGAAGATTCAAAGGTGTCTCCAAGTTAAAGGCTGGAAAGATCAAGCTGTTGATTACACATCAATAGCAACAAAACAGAAAGGACTGGAGAAGATTTTGAAAGCAAAACCTGTTCATTTGGGTGATTGTAAGCTGTCATTAAGGGTCATTTGCTAGAAGTAGTTTCTCTGGTTTTCAGTTTCTGTTTTCTGATCTTGAGATCTGAAATTGTTGAGAGTTGCTGCTAATTAAAACCTACGCTAATGTAGAAATTAACCCCAGAAACTGCAACAGAATGTACAGGCTTTGCAACTGCCCCTCACTTTTTTATGTTGTTGAGACAAATTCAGACAGAAATACTAGAAACCTGTTTACTGGACAAGCAAAGCTGTGGAGCTGAGCACGTTCCGAGTGCCAAGGAGCACTTTGTTCATTGTTAACTGACTGAAGCCCGACAGTGCCGAGGCAATTCCTTTGTTGAGAGGATCACACAAGGCAGTTTATAAGAGCCTGACAGCCTGGCTCGCACAGCTTCACTGGCTTAATTAACTCACTTGTGCTCCTGGGGAGGACAGAGCCTCGGCACCAATGAGAAGAGCCTCTCAACCGCCTCTAAAGCCACTGAAGTGCCACCAGCTCAGACACTGCCACGGGGCTGGCTGGCATCACAGGCTGCAGCTTTCCCCTTCTACTTCTGTGAGTACCTAAGAGGAGAAAGCAAATCTGTTTCCTGTTAAAGAATGACTCACACAGGCTGCTTGGCTTCCCCTTGCTGTGTTGGTGATAGGGTGTTTGGCTGTGTCTTCTAGTGTATGTTTTATATAGAAAATACCTGATGTACACCTGTGACTTGGCTTTGCTGTTGCACAGATGTGTATGGGAGCAAACACAGGTGATTCCTCGGGTGTTGCTGGAGCTAGCTAAAAGAAGTAAGATGGACACGGATGTGTTCAGGCCCCAAGTTCATGTCTAAGTTTGTCTGAAGGGTAGCAGTTGAGGAGGAAACTGGCATTGGAAATCAGCATTACCAGAGTCTAGATCAACAGTGGTGACATGTGCCTGAGCTGGGGCAGAGCTCCTAGCGGATGTTTGCTGGTCAGAGTGCCTGGCCAGGCCTCTCTGCCCCACTGGTGCACATCAGCATCATGCCAAGAGACCCATGGTGCTGAAAAGGGAGCAAACAACAGGGTTAGGGCTGCTCCACATGCTGAAGAAGGGACTGCTGATGCTGCTTCTTGTGGTGCTGGCACATGGCTCTGCTGTCAGCTGGGGTAGCCCGAATGAAAGGAATTTTAAGGAATTTGGATCAGTTAGTTTTTCTGCACAGAGGATGCAAGCAGTCAATGCTTTACCTGCGCGTAATACAAACAATCCCTGTATCCCTCTGTGAGTCAACTTCTGTTGAACAAACTTGTTTTATCACTTTGGTGTGCTCAAGGCTGTTGTTTTTAATCATTTTGATTTCAGCAGCACCTCAAAGACCCCACTACAACCAGGGCACCATCTTCCTAGCAATACAGAATGTAAAAACACCTTCCCCAAAGAGGGGATGATCTCCCTGTGTCTTGGAGACTAAAGGGAGGATGTGAGGGAGGAAAGGTGCACTGCAGCAGGGTTCTTGCTCACAAGCATCCATCAGTTTAATGGCTGAGTGGAGGCTGGAAGCTGGGCTTCCTGGCACTGTGGTGTGCATCCACTTTTCCACTGACCCCAGTCATCACATCGGCACTTTTGGTGATTAACGTGGAATCTGTCCTCTTGCCCATGGCGTGTAGTGCAGATCTTTGTGGCTGGGCAGGCTGCCTGAGTACGGCCTTTTTAAACACATCAGATCAGCCCTTCAGCTGTCAGGGTATCACCCCACAAACACTCATGTCAGAGCTAGCCAAAACAACCATCAAAGAGAGGAGCAACTTAAAGCCAGGTCTGATTCCAGAACCCTCCCCAGATAAACAAGCCCTCATTTACAACCCCTCCAAATCCTGGGCTTGAGTGAATACCATTTCAAAGATGACAGTTATATATTCAGAGAATTTGGGGTAAATCTGAGTTGAAGTTTCCTTCTACAACAGATCCAGCAGGAGAGAAGAGGAAATGTGTGGTGCAGACAACAACCATCATTAGTAACATCTCTGCCACCTCTTCGGCAAAGTTTCAACCACAAAAAGGGAGAAGTGCCAGACGCTCAGAAAATACTTTTTATATTGTGATTTTAAAGGAAGTGCTCAAAATACTGCAGTGATGGATGGCATTGTAAGATACTCAAGGTTACATTAGGAAATTAACTACTTTAAAATGAGGGACCACCATATGAACTGGCAATCTCATTCAGCATGCTGTTATTTATCTATCACCAGAAGCACACATGGTGTTTAGCAGACAAAGGAAAAATAAAACCCCAGCAATACGAGATTGTTAATCACAATTTAGCACAATCAGATTGGAAGATTCTTTGTCAATTATTTTTGTTGCATTGTGCTGTGTTATATTTGTTGGAAAATGCCGATTTATCAAAAGGGAAAGATTTTGAAGAGAAAGATTTACATAAATGAATTTCCCATGTAACTTTGTTGAAAGAAAACATTCATACAAGAAAATGCTTTAGACATCTCAAATGAAAACATTTCCATGTGAAATTAACCTTTTGCTCTTACATGTAAGTTGATGCATATTAAAAATACACCATCAGTTCTAACATGAGTCAATGAAAGGTTGCAGAGTGATCACAGGGAAGCTTTGTGATAATTGCACTTACTGTAAACTGTAAGGATCTTTGTTTTTCACCCTGCTTTGGTATACAACACATTCTATAAACTGCTTATTGATAGGATTTTTGGGTAAAGTGATACAATGAGGTATGAAAACATATCAAGAATGAGGATCGTGATAGTGCTGGGTGGTGGAGACTGACTGAATCACACAGGTTTAGACACACAGACAAGTTGCAGACTGTGCAGGCTGAGAACAATCCAGGCAGAGCAGTAGCATAAGAAACATCATACAGTGCCTCCTGGAAAGAGACGAAAGGAGCCTCAAGGCCAGGTGAATTGACAGGGCTTAAGGGAAGACAGGCAGCAGGGGAGCACAGTACAATACAGAGTGTATTGCTAAGGAAATGGCTGAGTCAGGAAAGGGTGTGCTATAAGGAAATGTCAGCATGAATATTTCATATGTTGACCCTTTTTGTAGTTTCAACATATTGAAAGACGGTGGCTGCAATTGACATTAAACTCTGGGTAGAGAATGTAAATTCTATACCAGGAGATTGACACATATTACCCCAAAATGCAGCTCTTGGCTATGTTCTGCAAGGTGACATGCATTGCTACATGTATTCACTGAAGGAGCATCATCATTATCTGCCCAAACCTTAATTTCCCATGGTATATCATCCTTGCACTTTTTTCTTTCTAATTAATGTTACAGTTTCATATATAAGGGCACTTCTGGAACAGAAAGATATAATAAGACTTAGTAGATACAGGTTGAAACCAGACAAGTTCAGACTACAAATTAGCTAAGGCTTTTTTGTTTATCAGTGGAAGTAAGTAAACATTAATGAGGGCTGTAGTGGATTCTCCACAACTGGAACGCTTAACATTATAACTGGTTGTTTTTCTAGCACCAGATGCTACCAATGAGTTTTGCTTAGGAATTAAGAGAGAGGCATTCCTTGGTTTGTGTCATTTGTGAGGCCAGACTAGTCTCTTCTGGCCTAAGTTGTTGATTACCCTAAAGCAAACTCTCCTTTCCTCAATAAGAAGAAATTTATGAACTAAAAGCTAACTACATATGCCTCAGGTTCTACTAGCAAACCCTTTTTATAATAAAAGCTATTTCCCTGGCTATAGGTTGTATAAAATAGCATCCTAGATACAGGATATACGTTGAAGCACTTTAAATTATATACCTTCTGGCAGTTAATGCAGTGTCTAATGGACTCGTCTAGCATAAGAGTGAAAACAAGATGTGCTATGAAAAGGTTTATGCACAGACACTAGTATAGGCTGGTACAGATTCTTTTCCATGTTTTGAGATCACATGTTTTGAATCTGCTGTCTTTTCCATGGTTTTGAATTTCCATGTTTTGAGCCTGCTGTCTTTTCCTGTGAAATCTGTGAAGCAGACCTCCTGTCTGCCTGAACCCCAGACTCCATGGAGGTGCCACGACCTCACTTTTTGGGGAGCCAGACTGGGGCTCTTGCTGCTCTCTGGGCTGCACGAGCTGTCTCACTGTTGGAGAAGCCTTTCCGTGAGGAACTGTTGCCAAGACTGGCCCCTCCTCAATACCAACAGGGCTTTACTACCGGACATATTTCTTGTGCCATGCCTATAGTGTGTAAGAAGTGCACAGAGGAACTAGCCAGCAGACTGACCCCATGGACACACATCTGTCAGGTTAGCTGAAAAGCCTGTATCAATCCCTGCACTTGTCTAAGCAATCCAAGGCATAAAGTCCGTGTGCCAGAGGCTTGTAAACTGAGCCCTGCATGCACTGAGAGCACAGAGCCCTCTTGTGAAGGGGCTGTGCAGAGAGCACTTCTAAGTGACCTAGAAGAGAGGGGTTTACCAGGCAATCTCTGCCATGAAGACATACCTTGTTGACCATGAGCGAGGTTGCATGCCTTTCCCATCTCCAGGCACTCTGGGACTTAGAAATACAGCACAGGCAAAAAGCACTAAAGGACCTGGAGACTACTCCTGTTGCTGAAAGTCAGGCACTTATTGAAGTGCTTTGCTGCATTAAGCCCTTGGACTAGAGACTTCTTCACCAAGTAGTGCAATGCCATTGTCTCATGTGGCATTTGACACCAACCTGTGCAGTGAGTTTCTCTATAGGACCTATAATGAGAAAGCCAACATGTATCAGGCAGAAGATGGAAGAATAAATCCCAGTTGTCTTTACCTCACTTCAGTTTTGGCAAAACTTCCCTGTTGCCATCAAAGGGAAGTTGCTTGTTCCGAGCAGATTTAAATATGAATATAGGCTAAAATGCAGGATAAACTAAAACCAAGGAAAACATTTTCCTGATCTATAAAACAGAGAGAGCAAACTGCCAACAGGGAATAATGCTAAATGGGCACTTTAAGCTACTCTGTGGAATGTGAGTTTGATCAATTCAGTCCAAGCCACATTAGTCTCATAAAACCTAAGAGTAGCATTTTCTCCCAAGGGTTTCCTTTGAGGGATATTCCTCTCAGAATGCAGTATCATAGAGACAATTAAAGATGATAATATTTTTTGCATATATTAAGCAACTGATAATTCAACATTGATCAAGACATGTTTTCATCATTAGTTTTTTAAATGCACTTTCAAGTTCACAGTACAGTTGTTGTCACAGAGCTGATGGAAGCAGTAATGACTAGTGAAAATTACTGTACCTTGACCCTGTGAACTAGTTTTGACAAGCAAATACTTTCCAGGAAGCTAGTAAGTTAAAAAAAACCCAGTGTTCTCATTAACAGTTTGTGCTCTTATTCAGGTGGAAGACAAGGTGGGTATGAGACTTTCATTGGCAGATTCTAACTCTTCCCTCCCAGATTAATTGGCATTAATGTTCCCAGGTCTCAGTGACGGTTGCAGGCTCATTACAGGTGCTGCTTTGCTTGTATATCATTGCTGTCCCACAAACATGTAATTTATTGCTTAGAAAGGATTTCTGGATATTTTCCCAGATGTAAAATCACAGAAGCTTATATTTAGTGCTCCAGCTGACGACATCCCTACCTGCATATATTCTCTCTTTCTCACACATGCACACACCTGGCTTTGAACTCTGACATTTATCTTTTGTCATAAACTCCTTCAATTAACCAACACAGTGCATTAGTATAATTGTTAGTCCTGGCCTGAATTCTCTTTTGGAATAGCTAAGCAGAATTGCAGTAATGTTGTTGTAGTTCATATCATGTATACAGTCTGCTAATAGGCATTTAAGGAGGCATCGGTGAATGTCTTGCTTTGGTAACGCTCTTGCTTCAAGGTTATTTATATAAAAAGGTGTTTAGCCTTTGTAAAGAAAACTTGTGCATACCTCAGTTCTTCATGCACAGTAACATGACGCATTATCTTTCCCCCGAAGTGATCATCTTGGCTTCTCCATATAAATGTTCAGCCCATCAGGACAATTCAGGCCTTAAAACAAATGAAATTATTCATTGAAAGGTGCCCTTGAAAGTGCAGGGCCATAAAATAGGAACAGAAAAGCCAGCATGAGCAGAAGCAGTCCAGTTCTGGAGTCATTTGCCTACATCAGACTTTTTCACCTTTTAGACAACAAAGTGCAAGATGATTCAATATCAACTAGAGTTTGGGAAACCCTTGGTGTCACCCAGAAACACACAGTTCAGAAGAGAGCAAAACTCCAGTTATTTTCCTAACTATCTGGTTCAATTTTGTGGAGAGAATTTTTTCCCTCTTGAAATATGAGGGGACACATAAGGATCTGGGAATGCTATCAAGCACTGCTGGATCATCACAAGGTGGGATTTCCATCAGCAACATTGCCTGTCAGTCAGTCCTAAATGGTTTGCTTTAAGTTACTACGCTAACTTCCAGGCCCTGAGTGCCCATACCACTCATGGATGATGGTAGGAACAAAACATGTACCTATTTTTTGCTGGGTTTTTTTGACAGGGAGCCAAGAAATCACTTTTAACAGCTGAGGGACCAGGGATCGTTAGAGCAGCGGAGTTCACATGTCTCCTGTCCTAACACATAGCTAGGAGAGCCTAAGAGCTCCGCCAGACTGCTCATCTTCATTGTATTGATCCTCACTGCAGCAAACCCAGCAAGGAAACACCTTTAATTAAATGATCAGCTCAAGTACATTATTTAATTAAATAATCAGCTATCCTCAAGTCCAAGTCCTCAGGCTACCCTCCAGCAGTCCATCGGTTGCTGCTGAATCACAGCAGTCTGAACACTAAAATGATGCTTTGACAGGTGTTTTCAACAGTCTTTTCTAGACAATCCAGTGTTGTTTTGCATGGAAAGGGCAATGGACCTGCTTGGTTAGAGTGACTTCCAGCTGTGGTGTATTCTCACCCAGAGCAATAATTAACATACTCTTAAGAAGGCATGGGGGGGAAGGGAGGGGACGGGAATGGGAGTGTGGACTGGAAGACTTTCCATTGCTCTGAGATAACAGCCTTAGTCACACTTTACAGTACTGTGCCATTTCCATGAATTTACCCGTAGCGAATCATTTGTTTCTAGGGTGATTCATAGCCACTGCTGCTTTCCATCTTCCTGGGGGCTTTCTGCAGCATGAGGCTTCTCACAGTCACAGCAGGACCCATGCCTGAAGAGGGCTGTCACCAGCATCCAGCCTGGGCTTCTTTTCTGGCAAGAGAGGGTGATAAGGGTGGCAGGCTGAACAATGGATGCTCCTCCGCAAGCAGATTAGCAGGGCTCTGCAGAACACCATGTATCTTTTAAGGGATGCTGTCAAGAAGAAAACAGCAGGTCAAATCCTCAGTGAGAGCAAATTAGCCCAGCTGCGTCAGCTGCACTGTGGTTGGTGGAGCAGTGCCAACTGATAGGAGCCGAGGATCTGACCCCATCTATCTAGCAAAACCAGTGTGTATGTGGGGTTTGAACAGCACTGGAGAAGGGATTACTGCAATACAAAAAAGCATAAGCTTTTTGCTCACTTTCCACCATTTGTGCTGTTTCCCATACTCTCCGCTAGAGCCACAGTACTGGGCAGGTCTGACCCTTGTGAATGCATCTTTGGCTCTCCTGGGACTGTAAAATGACCACATGTAAAAGCCACAAGGCTTTCTCACCAGGATGAGAACAAACTGCAGAAAGTTCTCAAGCGCACCCAGTTTCTAGTACATGGAAGGCTGTATCCAATCCCTTCTTACTTCAGGTGGCACTGAGGAAGAGCAGCAGCAGAATTTGCTACCTTGTGCCACCCCAGCCTGCTGGCACCCACCGGGGACCCCCGAAGGATGCAATGCTGCTGCAGCCCTGCTCGGGGGATAGCACAGAGAGGAGGGGACAAACCCCCTCTCCTGCCTCCCCGCAAGCCATA
This sequence comes from Loriculus beryllinus, assembly GCA_039877255.1. Classification (NCBI taxonomy): domain Eukaryota; kingdom Metazoa; phylum Chordata; class Aves; order Psittaciformes; family Psittacidae; genus Loriculus; species Loriculus beryllinus. The sequence goes on along the minus strand of JBCJKH010020777.1, from coordinate 18,248 downwards.
AACATGATGTTCTCTGTGGGAATGTCAAGTGCGTTTTGAGAACTGACAGAAATGTCATATCACATCACAAGTGCTTTCATCCCCTCACCAGAAATAAAACACATGTCAGGTCACAGAAGGCTGTTTTCGCTCTTACCAACAGTGCCGGCTGTTGTCTGGCTGTGTAGGATCTCCCAGCCCCCCCCCAAAGGCATTTTTGATGCCAAGGAAACAGCATTTCATGAAAATGCCTCCCTCTCTCTTCCTCTCAGAGTTGTTTTTTGTTTTGGTTTGGTCTTGTTCCAGTTTGGTTTTGTGGTTTTTTTTTGGTCACTCAAGTCTGAAATTAAAGGTCCAGCTATCTGGAGCCGGTTGCTTCATGTACAGCTTCATTTGCTGGCATTTTGATATCACTCAAAGCAGCATTTTTCCAGCTTTCCTGGATTGTGGTTAAACTTTTTGCAGAGTTTCCCCTTCAGATGTTCCCAGATGTCTCAGCTGACACTTCCCTGGCATATATTTCAGGAGAAGAAAGATGTAAAAAACCCCTGTCACTCATTCAACTGGATTTTTTCTTGCTACAGTGCTATAATAGTGTTGATAAATACTGAGGAAAATTGGCATCAGCCTCTCTTCTCTCCCCAATGCCCTGGACACGTCCAGCTTTGCTTTGCTGGCTGATCTGCAAACTTTGTTGGCGGTTAGCCCGTATGGTTTTGTCCACAGTTTTGGCCTGCTCTTTTTCACACTCACTTCCTGAATTTAGAGGGTTTCCCAGAAGTTATCTTTGATTCTCTGCCACTGTGCAATCAGCATACTAACAATCATGTTTAATGGTAGGTTTCCAATTACTCCTTCTTAATCGGTGATGCAGTTGCCAAAGGCTGTTTGTTTTATTAATTTCGTGGACAATCTGCCCTAATAATTTGCCCGGATCTATTCAGTGCTTAAACTGTGAAATCAATTTTAACAGGCCTTAAGGAATGCGTATGTAACCCATCATATGTCCTCAAGTGTGTCTGATTCCCAAGTGAGGTAAATCAGGCCCGTTAATTTGTGGCTAATAGTTTGCTTGATAAAGTAAGCATCGTGCATTTATGAACCAGAAAGCCAAGTGTCTTCAGTTTCTACGGATTCAGTTAAGAAGCAAAATGTTAAGTTGAGCACTGGAACAGGTCCATGCTTTTGGAAAATCATCTGGAAGCATCTGTGTCCCACTGATGCAGCTTTGTGTCAGCCTTCTGTCTCCAGATGCGTTTGAATCTAGAGGTATTTGAGTTTTTCCACACAGTGTTCCTGCCTTCCATCTGTCTGTGACAAGCAAAGTGGTTTTTTCTGGGTTGCTCTATACAGAAATGGTCCAGAGATGGCCCAGGGAGCTGAGTACCTGACACCTCTGAGCACACTGAAGACCCCAGAGGATTGCTGACAGATGTAAAGGCTCGTCCCATTGCATTTGGCCAAACGTTTTTGTCTTTGCTCTCATTAAATATCCAAATATTTGGGCCTTTAGCTTCTGGCACCAGTGACCACTCTCTGCTTCATTTGTGTCACTGCCCGGTACAAATGAGTCTGGGAAATCTTACATGCTGCTACTCAGACACTTCCCTAGATGCAATGATCTTCCCAGAAAAAAGGCTGCATTTCCATATTGCCTGGCTGAGGAGCTGAAACTGCCCTTCAGGACAATTCAGGTGGTAAGAAGTGGTGGTAAATTAAGATTGCATTTATTACACAGCTCACTGAGGGGGTTTAGAGCCAGAGGAAGACACCCAGATGTAACATTGACTGTTTTTGTGTAATCTCTGTAGACTTTATGTCTGCAAGTTCTCCTGGGTTCTACATAGCAACTGCAGTTTCTATGTGGTTCCTTCTCACACATGATGGGCAGGAACACATCTTTTCTGTAACTGATAGTCTGGTTACTGCAAGAAGGCAGGCCAATGCATGTGGGTTTTCTTTTATTGGTAGCTTTTAAAGCAATCAGTCACAGTTTCCTAAAGACTGCCTCAAATGAGCAGCAGTCCCACTATTAATAATTTGATTTCAAGGTGAGCTCATGGGCATGGCACATCCCCAGCACAGTAATTACTTGGGGTGCTTAAGAGCAACAAGAGCTCCTGGAAAATTTGATAGAGTACTAATTATATCAGAAAGGTTTTTAATGATTACTTTCTGTACGAAGATGGAGGAACAGAATAATGCGTATATTCTGCATATATCCTGAGTGCTTGCAAATGAATCTTCTCTGCATGAGGGGCCTCATAGCTGCTTTAATAAGAAATATTTCAATCCCCACAGGAGCTCTGGCTTAGTCAGGGTCAACAACTGACTGCACCTTGGTCATGGCACTGCCCAAACTCTGCACATCTCTACTTCCAGAGGCTCAGTTTCTCTCTTTTAATCTCTCAACAACAGAGTATCAATCTCTTTTTTAAACAATAATTCCTACCACAACTATCAACCCTCTAATCAAAACCCTTCCTTTTCTTATGTCCTCCATGCTCTTTCCGTGATATACACAGGTGTCATTCAGTCCCGCTGTATAATGGACTCCTGACCATGCTGGTAAATTAAGTAGGAGTGTGGAAGTGTTTCCAAGATCAAGGGCAGAAAGATCTTCCTACTCCAGGTGGGCATTATTTGTTAAAGACTGTCTGAGAGTAAACCAGAACTTATACCCCAATGACATCTAAGCCAGTGTCCCTTTTTACATTTTACAAGCTACTAAATTTCATAGATTTTCAACGACTGGGTTCCTAAGTGCAAAATAACTTAAGTAATAAATCCAAAATCACATTATTGTCATTTAAAGGGACCAGCGGATATCATCACATAATATCTTGAAATGACCCAGTCCTTCCAATTTACTTTGGCATTGAAGTATATTCCAATAACATT
>JBCJKH010020777.1:0-15268 GCA_039877255.1 Loriculus beryllinus | reverse complement strand
TATTCCAATAACATTCTTGAAGGTAAACTGTAGAGGTGCTGGGATATGATGTATTCATTAAAATACACCATGTACTTTTTATCTGAAAATATCTTCCAGAATCCGTGATGTTTAATACATTCTTGTATTATAAACATAAATTATTCATAAATAATTTCACTTACAGGTTTGACACTTCATAAAGCATAGTTTCCAGTAAGATGAGCATTTCTGAGAGGCTCTTCTCTTTGAAAAGAAGTGTAAACAGTCATATATGGATATTACAAAACTGAGCCTTTCATTAGAGTAGAATCATCTGGAATCCAAATGCAGCGGTCCTAAATTTGCCCTATAGTTGAGAAGGATGAGGAATTTATCCCTTACATAGCAAATTTGACATTCAATTTCTAAGCCTCTTTTTAAAGTTAATAAAGTTCTTCCCCTGCCTGAGGATATTTGGTGACAGGTGATAATCTAACTTCTTTAAATCTTCGTTCCCGCCCCCCCCAAATCCTAAATCTGATGTGCTGGTTGTCTTGTTCATGGCATTTGCTAAACACTAAGATCAGAGAGATCCATGCTTGGTCTCCTGTAACCAGGCACCTTGGTTCAGTATGAGGAACCTGAATGAATGGCCTCATGAGCACAAGAGCTGGGCTCATTCTGCTGCTGCTGAAGAAAACTGCAGCAGCTCCATATACTTCAAGAGGAGTTGGCAATACAGAGCACTTTCTGAGAACTTAGGCTGATCATATTCAGTGCATACATGTAGGCTTGGGAATTCCAGCCAGTGCTTTACATGTGTGCAAGAACCACCACAGGAAAACACACCTGGATACCACCACTCTCAGTAAGCCATTTTAATACCATCTGTGTGGTTTTTTAAACTACAGGGGGACTGTGATTTTTAAGAGTTCCTTATTGCCAGGTGCCAGTGTTTGAAACACTGTCTGTAACAGCACTTGCATGTCCACTGCTGCAAAGCAGATTATTTAACAAGCCATTAACATGTCCCTTGGTTCCTACAGGAATTTCACATGTGTGGACATTTCTGTCCCATAGTCTTTCAGCAAACTTGGGTAATTTCACAGCAATCCTAGCACCCACCTCCAAAAGTGAAGAGCAATGTGAGCCACATGCAACCGCCACGTGAAGCCTGTTCACCACAAAGCAGAGAGCTCTGGCACAGCAGGACAGAGCAGACCTCAATGAGAAGCCCATTCAGGCACTGGAAGGGACAGCCAGCATGAGTAGGAGGTAGGTTTGGGTCTATTCATTAATAACATTGCTCTTCCTTTCTTTAAAATAGCGTGATATTCTTCAGTGCTTAAGCACTACATCTGTTGTCTCTCTATTGCTCACCTTTAATTATCCTCTCTAAAACCCACAGCATTCAGGACTACTTATTCTCAATTTCTTTGTTTTCCAATAACTAAAACTAGTGACCATTTTAACGCTTTAGATACATTCTTATCTAAATGGTAAGAAAGAAAAGTCTCCATTGTCATCCTAGATGAAACCAACATGTTTAGCACACCAGTCTGTGTTACAAGCTTGAGTATTTTTTAGAAGTGAAAATTCAAATTCCCACAAAAATAAAATACTGGGTGTCATCTCTTAGGGACTGGTTTTTCCCAATTTAGGAATTAGATTATGTAGAACAGATGGGACCAATTTTTGCTCTCATTTGCATCAGCCTAACTCTGTTTATTTCAATGACAGCAGCTCCTAGCACAGTCAAAAGAGGCGTCTCTTTCTGGAGCTCCTGGAACATCACAGCTTAATAGCAAAAAATGGCAAATGAATGCTTTCAAACTCTTTGATTAAACAACCGGTAAAATGAAACAATTTAGGCAGCATATGGTGGTGTCACTTTCACAAAAGATGTTATCACCAGCACACTATGAAGATGGGATAGATAATGTCAAAAAACAGGGAAATACAGTAAATAAGTCAGAGGGTAATGGTAGTGCACGGAAGAGTGCCAGGAAAAAAGAAAGCAGCCACAGACCCACTAAACAGGAGCAGAGATAGCACAGGGCAACAGAGCTTATGTAGACAAGGGAGACTTTCTGTTCAGCTGAAATACACATTCTAGTTTCAAAAGCAAGCAGTTTCTTATGCCTCTTTAATACAAACACACAGAATTTCTACCAACATGTGTGTATGTGTATGTATACCCATATATATACACACCCATATATACCCATACGTGAAATTAGCACCACATCTTAAACATGTAACTGGGGTTTCAACAAAAATATTACTTGCTCACTAAATGTCATGGAACAAATCCATTTATTGTATTTTTATAGAGCATTTATGGGCATTTATTGTAGCAATACTTATGTGGCCGATCTTCTGAACACGACCCACATACAGCTGAATATATATATTTTCTTGACGTTCATGTTTGCTCTCTATATCTAAGGACAGTGCAGCCCAGCTCTGCCTGAAGGGACTCCCACCATGTGTAACATGGGCTCATACTGCCCAGCAGGGATTTATCCAGAGGCATATGGTAGGTAGCTTCCCAGGGTGCAAAAACCATTAAAAAAAAGGCAGGCAGTTGCAGTGAAAATACAAAGGGAAGTCCCATGACCTGCCCAGGAGCAGACCTTTACCTGGCACGGTGCAATGCTCTCACATTTTGCAGGGTAGCCAACTCCATTCCCCTCCTCTGATGAGCACTGCCCTGGGCCACTCAGACTGGGAGCACCAGCATGGAGGTTCACAGGACCATGTCAGGTCATGACCTGGTCAGCCACTGTGGGACAGATTTCAGTGGAAACAAGTTTCCCCCATTACTCTCAGTTCGCCTTTGCCAGCCACAGAGGTTTTGAGTTATTCCTGTCTATTGCACCAAAGCACAGATTATTAGCCTACGTGTCAGCCTGTAATTTGTTTCATGATGTGAGCCTGTATGCCTGAGTGGCTCTGTTCCCCTTTCTTTCAACAAAGGCAATCCATCCTTTAATTCAGCTAGAGCCCTTTTTATCTGGCTTCCTCACAGATCCCCAGCAAGCCATCCTCTGCTTTGCAAATGATAAGGATACCTGCAGCCTGGATTCTTGAACTCCAATTTTATGCAAGCTACAAGGAGACTGTATTTTCTCAATGAGCACATCCTGACCCTCCGAGACACAGAGCTTTTGCTCTCCTTCAGAAACCCTCTTTGCTTCAGAGGAAAGAAATGCTCCTCAGCATGTGCTTAGCACCTTGCACACCCCACAATTAAGTCATTTCCTGAAGGCTACACAGTGAATCAGAAACAAGCGCCAAGAATTTAATGCTGCTTCCTGAATCCATCCCCTGCTAACCATGAGCACAAAACCATGCTCTGTTTACACAGAAATTAAATGACACTGAAGTTTTACTATTGCATGATTATGCCCCATTTGTAATTAATTTTTCTCTCAGCTATCTTCTCCATATTTCCATTTGGAGCATTGATTTCCCTGTTGAAGCTGCATGTTGGTTAGAAGTCCCAATGGGAGAATCGCAGTTGCTGGCCAGATCTGGGCCCCAAAGGGCTGTCTGTGCCAGCATTCCCCTCTCCTGAATAGATGTCACCTCCTCCAGTCTCTTTGTCTTTCTCCTGGACCCTGCACTGGATTTGTCTGGGGTCCTACTCTAGGAGAGAGAAGGCTGAAAAGAAAAGAGGACACTTGTCCTCATCTCTCTTTGCAATGAGGCAAAGAGGTCTCCTAAAGACAGGGTCCGGAGCCAAGACTGGGGGCTGCTCTTAGGCAAAGTTTTCTCTCCTCTGCCAAAACAAGGGAAGAGAAACATCCCCCAGCCCAGCATATTCCTCTTGCAGCATCTACTCCTGGGAGAAGAGGCAAGATTCAGGGCTAGGGAGAGATTCAACATCCTGCATTCCAGAAACTGGACTGGAGTGACCTCAGCTATAACAGTTCAGACCCAAGCAACATAAGGGAATACTGCTGAGCTGCTGTTTATGTCATTTCCACCCCCATCTCTCCAGCATATGGCCTTTCCTTCTACTATCTGTCACCAGAACTGATACTGACTATATCAGACTTGAAAGGCTTGGCTTCTCCTAACACTATATGACAATACTTTTTCCACTTATGGCTGCTCATCCAGTACTGTAATATCCCTACTTCTGAAACCACACTAGCTTGCATGTTCCCACCCAACTCAAAATGAATCTACATCCCATCTGCTCTGCACACTGCAATGCTGAGTCCCCTTGGTCACACACAGCATTGCTGTCATCCCTTTGGGGTTGCCCTCTCATCCAAGGGAGTACAACCCACGGCAGGTCCCCATACACATGGCATTGGCTGGGGGTGGGAGTTTGCATAGTCTGTGCAGTTCACATTTGTTATATACTGCCTGTTGGAGATTCATACCACAGTCTGCCTCGGGCCTGCTACCAGCAACCAGGTCTCAGAGACCTGCCTGCTCTCCATGAGCTTCACTGCAGCTGGGGACTTTCCTCTCAGGCTATGTTTTAATTATGTTGTCAAGGGTTTAGCCTTTATTGTTTTGCTGTACTCTGGACTCAGCCTCATCTCTGACCAAGAGTTCAACATCTTCTCAAAATCATAACCTTGGCTCATTGGGCCAATTGTGTACTCTCCCGTGCTTTCAACATCCTTTTTGTCTGACACTTAAAAATATATTGCTCACATTTCATGTGCTGCCACTCAAGTGCCTGTAAGACAGTTTCACATCAAGCTGCATTTTCCTGAATTAAATGGAGACCTTCACAGTCATCAGATGCTTTAGGAAAAGCAATGGTAGAAATTAGGCTAGTTTAGCTTAACTATCTTTATTTGGGCACCCGTTGCTTGCAGTTACAGATAGACTGAGTCACTGTTTAAACTCTGTCCGGTAGCTCTTTATATTTCCAGAGAATTTCAGCCCTGGGAGGCAGAAAGCTTTCACACTTCCTTTCAGGGAGTATTCTCACTTTCTTTCAATCCTGGTTCCCTGTATTGCTCAGCAGTTACTGTAAACCCTGACGTCTGGGCTCCCAGACTGCTTCCCTCCCAGTCCCAGTTATAATCAGACACAGCTTTGAGCCCAACCCACAAGAACCCCTTCACAGTGTGGGCATCAGCTCTAACTGGGTGTTGCATGGACCACTCAGGAGTGCAGCTCCCTTGCAAAGGCAAGCCTGCAAAAAGTGATGAAACTGCTCGAAAAGCAGAGGTCAACACTGTTAGCAGTCTCAAGAGAGGAGCACAGGACCTTTCTCACAGATTAAACACAGAACAGTGAGTAGAAATCAGTATATTCTGCATAAACAGTGGTTTTCTGCTTTCTCTATGGGGAAAAAAGCATGAGTAATTTCCAAGAAGGATATGCTAATATGCACAATATCATCTCTATTTCAAAGAAATCTTCTGAGGTGTCAATAAATGCATTGATAAGACAAAATCCAAAGCCAAATCACAGCCCCAAATCCATAGATAGTTCTCCCCTCCTCCTTCAAGAATTTAAAAAATAGTACACATTGTACATCAATCTGTTTCTTGGAAAACTGGCATATTGCAACACCCAGGGTTGGCTCGGATGCTTCCATAGCAGCCAGACTCTTGCAAGCTTGAGCACTGACTGCTGAGGATGGCATCAGGCTTTTCTCCATGGCAATGCAGACCACTTCTGCTCAGCCATCTGTCTTATCTGTCACCTTTTAAATTTCACTGCTGTCCTCGTCCTTGCAATTCTGACATTTCATATGCAAGCGTGCTGCATTCAAATCCCCAGTGCAGGATTTCTCCATAAAATTCCAGGTGCTGTTCAGAGATTTTATTTAAATGAAGGAATACATGTATTATCATCACAGGGAAGATTATAAGAACTTGCTATTTTTTTCCCCACTGACTAAGCCACTGTAATTTTATTTAAGATTACTTAAGAGATCAAAAATGACAGGCTTACTGAAATGTATTCTGGTTTTCTTATAGGCGCTACTCAAATTGTTAATTCTGCTCCCAAATGCTAAGGAGTTACATAATGATAATAATTATCTTGCATTTCTATGGTATTTTCATGTCATGAGTATGTTCTACATGCTGAACACGGGAATAAATGGAAACGCCACCATTGCTGGGGGTTTTACAGCTACTGTCAGTGCTAGGTAGATAATAAGGAATGATAACCTATCTAAATCAAATACTTCAGGCAGGCTTGTTTGGAATGCAGGCAGCCCCAGAATTGCAATTTTCACATGAAAATGTGGTGATTTACTTAAAGCTCCTCCTCTTCAAATCATGAGATCACAAAGTTTTTACTGGACATCTCTCTCTTTTGATCTGCAATTGAGAAAAGCTTGAATACAGGAAACTCAGAAGCTGGAAAACAAACAAAAGCAATCCCTGCTATACTGACTTAGAGGCAGCGTTATGATTTGAGAGGGAAGGGGAGGGTGCACCCTCCCTTTTCAACACATGCAGTCAGCAGGCATGGTTTTTGACATTATGCTGACTGCAACTTGTCACAAAGACAAGATGCAGCCTACGTTAATTAATAGAGGCCTGGCAATCACTGCTCACACTGCTTCCAGCGATCTGTGTGTTCAAAGAACAAATCTGAGTCTGATCTTCACTCTGAGTAATGAATTATGGAATACCTGAAACCTGGGAGTATAACATACATGACTCCACTGCTCACAGCCTGTGGCCATACTGTTATTAATTCTTTGCTTTATTGATTGTTCACATTAAACGTATGTGTTGGAAAGTCCTCCTGGTCCCTTAAGAAGGAAAATGCTCCCTCGATCCCTAGATTGAGACTTATGGATGTCAGGATATACGGGAAAATCCTTCCAAATTTGTCAAAGATGTGAAATTGCAGAGGATTCATTTAGCCACACTGAGCACCCATGGGCATGCTCCTATCTGGAGTTAAACTTCTTGAATTTGATCAAGTTCTCTTTGTTTCTGAAGGACTTAAGTCATGGCGCAGCCATTTTAGTTGTGAATGGGATTCTAATGCAGGGATTAGAGGAGGCTGAAATCAGCTTCTTTCTCTTTGTGAAGAATGGCCCTCAGTGTGATGATCCAAAAGGAAATCCATGTCTGTCCACAGCTCCTCCTGCAATCTTAGGGCCCGTTTTTAACCTCTATCCTGGATAAAATAGTAAATGAAGCAGATAGCCACAAAAGGCACAGCACTTGAACACAGAAAATTAACATCCTGCCTGCCAGCACTTCATCAGTTGACTCAGCAGCTGGGGAAGGAGACCTTTCAGTTCTCCCTATTTATTTGCTCAGGATGGGAATGTTGCTGCTCTTCATGCACAAACGTCCGACTGCCCTGGCCTTTGCAACCCTCACTGTCTTAGACATTTATGGATGGGCAGAGAAAATGCCACCACATTGTTTACAGTCCACCTGAAGGGGATTAACCCAGAGGATGTACCAACTTCTTACATCTGAGCCCCCTCCGAGTTTCTTGGCGTTACTCCTGACAAAACAAAGGAGGAGCGGAGGTAGTCAGGAATTGCAGAAATACTGGCCCATTGTGCAGAACTCGCATATGCAGGCCAGGCTTTAGAAAAATGCAGGAATCCATGGCTGATCCAGCAAAAAAGAGAGAACAAGATGAAGATAGCAAGCAAAGTCTGCCTTCTTTCCAAGCTGTGTCTTTTGTTTATTCATATCAGGACCACAGAGCAAAATGGGTGGATATTTTGCTTGTTTCTTTCTTTTTTTTTTTTTTTTTTTTTTTTTTTAACATAAATAATGACTTGGCAGCAGGTTTTAATTTGAAGAAAGAAACGCAAGTGAATACAATCTAGATGATTGTATCGGTTGCTTAAACTGGCAAACTTAAAACTTCCAAGGGTGCCACTTTATCATTTATAATTATTTAATGTTGCAGTGCCTTTTCCTTTATTCTGCTTGGTATTTGAATTAAACTGGAATCCAAAATCTCAAAGCCAAACCATTTGAAAGAGATTTTTAGGAGGAGAGGGAAAAAGAGTTGCATGTGAATTCTTTTTATTTGCAGTCCAATCTAAACCCACAAAGGCCTTATTCTGAGATTCTCATTTAAAAAGGAACTGACATCCTGAAAAAGCAAGATGTGATAATGTGTTAGTATTTTCAAATCTGAACTGAACCACAGCCTTCATTCGACCTTGACTCTAAACCCCTAAAGCTTCTGTGCCTCACCCCATCTCCACATGCTGCACATGTAGCTGTATCTCTCCTGCCACAATTCGGGTTTTGTATGCCATTTATTTTGCTTTTCCAGCAAATTATCTTTTTTCTTCCTTATCTATAAAGAGGTCAAAAAGGAGAATTACCGTGCGTAGGAAATCGGCATTACTTCCTTTCTCATTTGCAGCCAGCTGCCAAGCACAATAAACACATCGAGTTCCAGCTAGGCTCCCTTCCTCTGCCGGCCCCCTCCCAGACCTGGGCAGAGAAAAGCAGCAAACCAGGAAATACTCTGGGAATTGGGAGCGGAGTGTGCTGTTTTCTGCGCTGAACAGCAGAGGGGGGCAGCAGAACGGAGTCTGTCCGGCTGCGTACGGGCTGCGCAGTCCAGCAGCCGGAGAAGCCCCCAGTACCGGGTCCCCAACACTTGGGAGGCTCTAAATGCTCTCACTCACTAGCATTTAATGTATTTCCTCAGTGGCTGTAAGGTGAAAGAACCTTTTTGGCATCAGACCACATCATCTTCGGGATGATGCGATAGGGATTGCCTGCTATTAACTCTGTGTTACACTCTCCGTGGTCCAGATCCGCAGAGACGTTGACTGCCTAACTCCCACAGGTTTGGAGTGGTCTCCACGACCCTTTGAATGTGTATCAGCTGCTATTTCCCTAGGATAAGTATGTATGAGCACATGACACATCCAATTATATTCAATCAAATTCAAGCTAGCATATGAGAGACCCTGGAAAGAAGTTTAAAACGAGGGAAGTATATAGTATCATTGCTTGCACGTTCATACTTTGCTGTGTCAGTAGTATCTATTTATTTCATACAGCTGATGCCAGGGCAGATGTGGGAGCTGACCCACTAAAAGAGAGCAGAGGCCATTGGAACTGGCTCACACTGGGTTGTGAACCCTATGTGTCAGGTGTTAGGAAGCACTCAGCCTGGAAAAAGCTCATGGAAAGGCTTAAATTTATGAAACAAGGGATGAGGAGGCCTTTTAAGAAGGCTGAACACTACAAATATCAGCTGCCTCCCAGGTGATATGCAAAGCCTGGAAAAGAGGTTGCCTTGAAAGTCACCTGGTCTTCACAGAGATCTTTTAGCTGCCTGCTGAACAGCCTTGGCATGATATCAAGCTATGATTTGTAAGCAGATAGCCTGGAAAGCGTAACAGCCACTGCACGTTGTGGTACACCCAGATTTGCAATACAGCATATGCCTGTAGGGGAGACATGGCCTGGAGTGGCACTTTTTTGAAGTGGGCTCCTTCAGATGCAAGTACTAAGCAGGTAGAACATAGGTAGCACCTGTGTTCTTTAGGTAACATGTATCTAAGGAAAGCCATCCCTATTGTGAAGCTTGTTTGGGAAGCCAGGCAAACACCCTGCATATGTTGGAGCAGATACGCATTTGTAGAAGACCCTAAACCAAAAGCCTAATTTTAAACAGATAGAGCTGAATACAGAATGAAAAGGGGCCATGGTGAATGGCATTTTCTGGAACAGAAAAGAAACACAGGGTCTTAAAATTGTCCCTCTGGAGTTAAATCCTGCTAGTGAAGGTACAGCAAATCTGGATGTCCTGCTAGGGAACCTGTTGGAGGACAGTAGCTGAGAAGGCTGCTTTGAGACTCCCAGCAAGGCACAATCCACTAGCTGAACTGAAGTGAACTGCAGCCAGGAACAGGCAATCAATGAGATGTGAGGGTCAAAAGTCACAAGCATTGGATGCATATTCTAGACTGTATGTGCACATGTGCATCCGCACACATATGTACATGTTTGTGTATCTAGCTTAACCAGTAGCTGAGGTGATGACCGTATGTACAAGAATAACCAAATTCACAGTTCGGTAAAGAAAGGAAGCCTTGAACCTAAGCAACAAAGACTAAAGCAAAATAAATCCATCAGGAGGGTATAAAAAGACTGCAAACTCTTAAAAACAGAGGGCAAGTAAAAGCACTTCAGGAGCAACAGAGAAACAGCTTTATCTTCAATGAATGTGCAGTTAGTATTTGGGGAAAATACAGAACCAGAAGGCAGACTGAAGACTCCATCTAATAGCATGTGTTAAATTTAAGAAGTGGAGGATCCCAGCCTCAGTTTGAGAAGTCTTTGAGAGTAAGAAACTCTAGATGTTCTCCTCTCTAAACTGAGTATGTGAATTAAAATGAAGAAGTTACCTGAAGGGTCAGCCTGTCCCAAATTTCTCTTAAGTATTTCAACTCCTTCAACCATGCCGTTCTGGCAATAATGGCACATTTTACTAAAAAATAAGGCAGATAAAACCCCCTACATAAATTACAGATAAATTGCACTGGAGTTCGTTTTCTAACCAAACTGTGAGGTAATTTGTATAACAGGGGTCTCTACACCAAAATTCCAGCCTGATTTCGTTCACTCAGACTCCCCTTTTTCTCCCTGCAGTCTCGCTGGCCTCTCTTCCTGCACAATGATACTATACATGTTGACTAAAACCTTGCATACATGATTTCAAGATACACTTTCACAAGCGTATCTTGAAATCTTCTTCTTCACAAATGCTTCTTGCCACAGTGAAGAGTCATTTCAGCAAATATTAAAAGCACCAGGCTTGTTAGTAACAGTAGCTATGAAACGAGAGCAGTGCAAACTGCCAGAGCATTAAGGCTGTTGCTTTTGTTGTGGAAAGGGAGTGCCAAAGCAGAGTGCATCCACTAGACATATTGAACAGAGCAGTGATCCACTAAAATAATAGCTCACTGTCTACCTTCCCCATAGCAATCTGTATTAATTCATCTCAGAAGAACAAATGTATAGGAGCTGTCAAAGGACATGGCCAGAACTAGGAAGAAGGAAGAAACAAGATGAGACACCCATGGCCAGAGTGGTGCGCATGATGTAGGGCTGAAATATGTTGTTTCAAAAGCATTTGCAATAGCTCTGACATGGGGAGGGACTCAGCTGTGGAAGTGGTGCTAAGACATCTGTGCCTGCTGCCAAAGAAAACACCAAATTCCTGCCCAGGACCCTGATGGGTGTCCCTCAGCCCAGGGCAAGTCAGGCACAGACCTGCAAGAGGTGTTTTCAGCCTCTGGGACCTGCAGAGGGAGAGGTCTGAAGGCACCCGACACTTACGTGGAGGCTTTGCAGGGGTGTGAGGAATGTCACCCAGCTCCTGAGGACAAAAGCAGTTTGTCAGAGCTGGATAAATCCAGGAGTGGTCACAGGGAAGTTACAGGCTTGTAGGGCAGGGCACAGGTACTGAGATGCCAGTCAACATGGGTGAAGAGAGCATCTGGAAGCAGACATAATGCTGAAAGGAAGGTAGCTAGAGAAGGCAGTGCATGCCATCAAAGCCCCTTTATGAAACGGGTTGAAGGAGAAATGTAAATGAGAGAAAAGTCCTTTACTTCATGAGTGCCTGTTGCTGGCCACTGCATCTTCCCAGCACAGGAGTACGTTTGCTAGAGGGTTGCTAATGTTGACAAAGATGGCATAACATTATTTTATTAACAGACATATCTTATGTACTGAGTATTTTGTCACCTGAAACTGCAGTGTTGGCACTCCTGGGGTCAAATGTAGCTTGTAACACTGTCACAATTAGCCATACACAGTGATTTACAACAGGATCCTGGAAAATAAGTGTGGTATTTGATCTGGATAGTTGGTCACGGTGAAAGATTTTTAAGGATCAGACACAACCTTTGTTTTATAGCTTAACTAAAAGATCCTTATGAAACCAGAGAGCCTATAATTAACTTTATAAGAATACCTAGCAATGCAAGCACGTTGCTCAGGCTGCTCCCTGATCACTCCCAGCAGAGTGCCAGCTCTTTCAGTGAACAAAGCAAAATCACTTGCTTTCTCCCCAGATGGAAAATAAAATTAGACTAAAAGAGATGGAAAGCTAAAAGGGAAAGGAAAATTGGAAGGTTTAAGGAGAGAGGATAGACGGAAGGGGGAAGAGGAAAATGACTACTGAGGAATATTTGTCTTGCTTCCTAGTATTTTTGTGTGTTATGGCCCTATTTTGGGCTGCAATGTTACGCAAGTTCCCCAGTGTTTTCCTACCCGCTATAACAGTGGTGGAGCCAGATGGATTTTGCCAGAAGAGGCTCCCACCTCTGTTTTGACTTTTGCATTCAGCAGTGGTACACAGTTGTTTTTTCCTTTAGCAGATCTTCTGCAGAATGGGTTCATGTTGGCTTTGTTGCTTCCAGCAAAAAGAACATCCAAAACCCATAACCACACAATAACATCAGGGTGAGGTTTAGTCAGCCACAGATTTGGGAACTGATTTCAAACACAGGCAGTAGATTTTCCCTCACATATAACTTTTCTATTTGTTTTCATACTTAAAATTCTCAGAAATAGTTCGGCAGAGAGTCATACAAATAAAGCATAGTGAGACTACACGGAGCCCAGAGCGTACAGCATAAGGGCTGAGATTTATTAGATTCATTAATGTAAGAAGAACATTGTCATTACTCATATGTAGGAAGTGGCTGCTTGCCTTAGCTAGAGTGGACAGGAGTGCTTAGTTGAGCCCCCTTCATTGCATGATACAGGTAAAGCATTTCCAGCAGCATCTCTGCTGTGAGTATGAGTTTCTTAGGAGAGGGAAGCAGCTTGTAAGATTTGAGCATAAGATGAAGATTATGAGTCAATGCATATTCTGTATGGGCCAGCTTCACACAAGGGCACTGCACACAGCAGCGATGTTTGCCTGCAGTTACACAGCTCACAGCCCTTTAGCACTTCAAGCATCTCACCTAGCAGTGGGTGTTTTAAAAGAGGAGCAGCTGTTATGGCTGGTAGTTCTTCCTCAATGCCATTGCTGCAGAATGCTTCCTGTACAGGTGGCAATGGAGCACAGACCAGTAATTTCTGTACTTCTGCAGTACAGTCAAGGCTGAATAGCTCAAAAAATGTAATTATGATAGAAAGAGTATCCTGTGTAACCAGGGTTCCAGGTTCCTTCTTTGGTATCTGCCACTGACATGACTGGGCAGTCTCATGCCAGCTCTGTATAAGCAACTATCTCCAGTATATTAAGTGCTGTCCCACCGGGAAGTCACCTGCACCCTCCTGTCTGCCTCAGTGGACCAAACCTCTGGAAATGAGCTACACTCACTAGAAATGTCAGGCCAAGCTCAGGTATGTTGTTTGCAGGTAGAAGTAATGTTTCAGAGGGTGGTATTCAGTTACACCGAGGCTGGGTCTGCCCTGTGACCTGAAAGTGCTAAACGAAGCATTAAACAAAGCAATGCGTGATGGTGGTTTGAGCAGATACTATACAAGTATCAGGGCTAAATGGAAGAGAGTTTCTAGGGCTTGCTAGTCTTTATTTGGGAGCTGAACTGATGTAAAGTTGAAAATTGAAACTGATTTAAAAAAAATCAGGTCCTGTGATTAGAAGATTTCTGGAATATCATTTTAGTCAGTACTGTTCTCCACAAAATAAGTCTTGCTAGTAGGACGGATGCCACCAGAGCACTGTTAAAAAGCTAAGCAACACCTGCCTTTTCTGGTCGTGTCCTGCAGGGAAGTGACACCGCAAGGATACTGCAATAGCAGTGCAGCATGAAAGCATGAAGTGCACTACACCTAGCTTGGTCTTGGGAGACCACAGATCTGGCTGTCATGGAGGACAAGGCAGAACTTGGGTAACCCCACTCCAGGTAAGCACTTGCTGTGGTATATTGCAACCAAGAAATTTCCTCAAGGTGGAAAAATATTTGTCAGAAGGAGCTTTTTTGTTGACTCTACCTCCCATTGCAGTATTGTTTGGAGATTTCTGCTGCCAAGAGACAGTACAGACTTAAGGAGAAATGCAGCCATCAAGTACTAACATAGAAGTCCTTTCAATAGTTAGTTTACTGTGTTTTACCATGGGTACAAAACCAGCCCAGGAATGGCTGTGTCTTGTGATAACCACAGACAAATTCAGCACACAAGCATGATTAGATGCATACTGAGGCAGATGTACTTGTCTGTTGAGGCCTGGGAATTTTTCAAGATGCGTTCCAGCAAGTCCTTTTGAAAACCAAGTCAGAATTTGAAAATGTATCTCCTCTTTTCATTGGCTTCCAAGCAAACCCCATCATATCTTCCCCATGCTGCAAATGTTTAGGAAATCCACTTCACATCTGGACAATTAAACTGTCTGGAGGTGCTCCAGCCCCGGGCTTTGAAGAAAACACTTTAAACATTGAAAGAAAACACTGATAAACCAAAAATAAGGAGATGGGTGGATCCTATCAACTTTCATAAATCCAAGATCATGTGCATATGTATTTAATTGCAGAAGCAGTTTCTGTTCTGCTTTGAATTGCATTAATCTGAAACATTTTTATTGCTCCTCACATTTACAATTTGAGATTTTGTCCCAGTGTGCTTTCTTAATTAATAGCACTTCAAACTGCTGAGGTAACTTTCAAGCAAGAAAACTGTTGCCCTGTGCCACTACATACCATATTCTATCAGTTTACCTTTGAAAGGTTTAATAAATAGCGTGATATTTCAGAGCTTTCCTCCCCATGGGAAATTACTATGCCCAATATTCCCTTCCTGTCCCTTTTTTAAATTGCTCTTTTGGCTTCTTGGTTTTGCTGGAGGCTTTGTAGCCCAGTTGTGAGTGCTTGCTGTGGTGAGAATGTTTTTCTACTCCCTTTAGTGTGAAATTCCAGGTACAGTATTATGTCACATCAGATCTCTGTGAAAAAATGCATCTTGGCTCCAAAAGAAAAGATTAATGGAAAAATCATTCCTAACCTGCCAGGAAAATATTTTTTCTCCTTCAGCATGAAAACAAAGTGTAGAGTCAGCTGAGAGGTCTAAGGATTAAAGGGAAAGTACTGTTCCAGGCTTTTCTTAACCTCCGATCCCAAATTATCTGAAGGAAGTGGAACAAATAAAGAAAAACAACCTTGTTTATTCCTATATAACAGAGTTCATCATTAGCAGTGCTTTACATTGGTATAAACATTACTGCTGGTTTTACCAGCAGTGCTGTTTTCAGCAATTATGTCTAGCAAAATGGGGCTATGGAACTGATGGACAGGGGTAGAGCAGTTGATATCATCTACCTGGACTTGTGCAAAGCATTCGACACTGTCCCACACGACATCCTTGTCTCTAAATTGGAGAGACATCAA
>JBCJKH010020774.1:0-23823 GCA_039877255.1 Loriculus beryllinus | reverse complement strand
TGCAGGCAAACATGAACTGCAGCAAAGTGGTGACAATCACAATGTTTCCGATGGTTCGGATGGCGACAAACACACACAAGACTCCATCTCCTGTTCCCAGGCTTCTTGGTGGTAGTTTTCTTCCCATCAAATAATACAGCTTAGTATAATGGATGAATGAATGGGTCCAATAGTTTTACCTTAAACAGCTGAACTCCAATGCAGGCAAACATGAACTGCAGCAAAGTGGTGACAATCACAATGTTTCCGATGGTTCGGATGGCGACAAACACACACTGGACCACATGCTGCAAATGGAAGATAGGGACAAAAGTAACTTGCAGGATTGTCCTGGCTCCTCTGGCTAAGGGAGAATCCCAAGACTGAAAGTACAATTAAGAGATTTACAACTAACAATTGCCCATTAAGTAATGTCTCATGAAAGAGGAGAGAATACCAACTTGTTACGTTCCTCACTGTACTCTTAGAAGTGTCAGAGAGGGACAGAAAATACCAGAGCTCAGCTCTCTGAAACTTTCAGCAGCACTGACTCTAACAGTTGGGCAACCACCAGCCCACAGGAAGGAATTTATCTAATACAGTAAGGCTATGTTAAAATAGACTAGTGAGCACATCTGTAATCCCAGCAAACTACATCATTTAACCTCAATCGTGATAGGTGGGCACCCATCTGGAAAGAAGCTTGGCAGAAAAAGACTTTAGGGTCCTGGTGGATACCAAGTTGAACATGAGCCCTCGCTGCAAAGATGTGTGGTATCCTGGGCTGTAACAGGCAGAATACTGAGCAGACTGAAGGAGCTGATCCTTTCCATCTGCTCAGGAGTGGTGAGGCTGCCACACCTGGAGTACTGTGTCCAGTTAGGCTCCTCAGTACAAGAGAGATATGGATGTACTGGAAGGAGTCCAGCAAAGGGCCACAAAGATGATTAAGGGACTGGAGCATCTCTCCCACGAGGTAAGGCTGAGAGAGCTGGGACTATTCAGCCTGGAGAAGAGAAAGCTCAGAGGGAGTCTTGTCAATAAGTACCTGAAGGGAGGGTACAGAGAAAACAGAGCCAGGTTCTTTTCAGTGGTGCCCACTGATGGGACAAGAGGCAATGGGCACAAACTGAAACATGAAATACAGGAAATTCAACTGAACATTGGGAAGCACTTTCTTATTGTGAAACGACTGAGCATTGGAACAGGTCACTCAGAGAGCCATGGAGCCTCTCTCCTTGCGGTATTCAAAAGCTATCTGGGCACGGTCCCAGGCAGCCCACTCTTGGTGGCCCTGTTTGAGCAGGGTTGTTGGACAGGACAACCTCTGGAGGTCCCTTCCAACATCAACCATTCTGTGATTCTGCTGAAACACTACCTGAACCACTGCAAAAGCCTTTGTAGCTTGAAATAACTTGAATTTATAGTTTAGAGAATGCATTGGGACTTTTCTAACCTTTAGTCCTTTGGCTCTGTTAATGGCCCTCAGTGGTCTAAGGACTCGCAGAACACGCAGGATCTTCACCACATTGATAGCACTGGACCTGGAAGCAAGTATTGGAGGGTTTGAGAGATACAGCAATATAGGGGGTGTGCTGCAAAGGCAGATGGATTTTACCTACTCTTTCTGGATTTTACCTACTCTTTCTTGTTTGAAATCCTACATAGCCTTAGACTGCTCAGGATAGTTAGAGTGTCAACTCTTTATTAGGGCACTTTAGGGCTAACGAAACTACCCTCTGGTGTTATCTTCGTAGGTCTTGCTTCCTGATCTAAGCAGGCTCAGTATACGTTCTCCTGGCTCTCATCATCTTTGCTGTTTAATGAAGGGAACTGAACATAGGCAGGGTATATTGTTTTTTTTTAAAGCAGGGCAAGCTGCCAAACACTCTAGATATCTATGATACAGAAATTGAGCCAAGATGTAGTCATACAAGATATTTTCAGATAAGGGTCAAAGAAGCACTCCACTGAAATATTTGTTGAAGTGTGGAAACTCCATGTGAATCCAGCACTAAAGGTATACCATCCACCTGGAGTTTGATCCTAAAATGTGTTTGACCTCTGATCCCGCAAATCAATTGATTGTGTACATAAATTTAAAGATGTGGAACTCCCACTGAATCGAATAGGATAACTTATGTACTTATTTTAAGTCCTGAACATAATTATCTTCTACAACAGTACTCTCTGCATCTTCCAAGACTAAAATCCTGACTGAGAATCTTTTCCATGCTGTATGACATCAGGCCCTCCTTACTGATTTTGGGAACAGTTTCTTTTACTAACATACTAAGAATCTAGTTAGGTCTGTAAGAAAGAAACAGCAGGTCAAAATGAGCACTGTGCCATTCATAAAACCTTGACTGAAAGCCTAATGGACCTGAGAAATCCTTCTGTTTGACTATTTAACTTAGTTCTGGAAAATAACGCATGTAAGCTGCTAGCCTGTAATGGTGACAACTGGTAGCTCATTTCTTATCAGGTGTGATACTACTTAGAAAACCCCCTAACCAACACTTAAAGTTCCATACAGTCAAGTAAATCTATAAACTTACTAAGCAAATTAACCCATTAACCAACACAGCATGATGCAACAGAAGCAGGATCAACAGTCACTGCCACCTGTACTCTGCAGAGTTTCACACAGCTTTTCAAACTCTTGATGGTTTTTGATTGACCAAGACCATTGTAGTTGAACAATTACAATTTAAAACATCTTAGGAAGTAGCAAAACATTATCAGCCCATTTTCCGAAGAGGTTATGAGAACTCTAGGAGGGAACAGTAAGTCACTCAACTGTCCTGAACTGATACAGTGAATCAAGACATCTTGGAACAAAGCTAAAAACCGTGATTCCCCATGGACCATTTCTAGTTCTCATTTGCTCTTTCTGGATGTTACCCCCTCTATGTCATTAGAGTAGAATTTCCTAATTATTACCTCCCCTCTTGAGGACGAATTTTAATGATCTTGAATCATCTGAGGGAAATACCTCCAGCCTCATGAGAAAGAAGTCTTACACAGGTAAGACAATGAGCCTCAGATGTTACTTCCCAACCCAGCCCTGCAGACAAACAACAGACAGTTGAATATAGCTCACTCACTGGATCCCAAAGGAGATGAGAGAAACGCTGACCACCAGCAGGTCTAAGATGTTGAAATAGTTTCTGCAGAAGGAGCCTTTATGGAGGAAAGCCCCATATGCGGTCATCTGCAGGAAGGCACATGAAGACACAGACATACTTTGCCATTAGCAACTGTTCAGAAACCAAACACATCTGGTTGTGCTCAGAGTATATAACTGGGGAGGGGCAGAATTTCTAACATAGCAGACAATTTACCCCCAGACCTCAAAGGAGAAGCTGACTCCCCATGGAAAGAAGAGAGTGTGAAAAAAACATTAAGACAACTATAAAAGACCTAACTAGGGAAAACAAACACTAGGTTCAGTGAGGAAAAGACACACTTTGAGTGCATAGAATACATAACATTTAGAATCAGCAAAGTAGCAGAATGACTGTTTGCAAAAACTACTCTTTGCAATCATATGCTTTTTCCTTTTTCTTCAATGGCAGATGAAACTTGTGGGTATGATGCTTGTATTATATAAAGGCCTTTTGAGCTAAATCGAATAATAAAAAAAAGGGCTCTTTTGTAATGTTTTTCAGTGCTCAGGCCAGCTGCAGCGGACAGCTGAGTTCTCTTCCCTCTGTGAAGAAAAAACAGAATCCCTCAGGAATTCTATGTTTTGAAGCTGAACTAACAGGAGGAATTTCAGCTCTCTTCAGTTTGCTCCTTCTGTTCAACTCAATCCTGTATTCCTTTTCCTATCCCTATTCAGGTTTTTCCACTTTAACTGTAGAAGCAGTTGCACTTTCCCGTTGGTTTTCCTCACAAAGCCTGAGGTAAGATTCTTTGAGACAAAGTGGTTTTTTAGGGGAGCTAATCATTATGAACATCACCCAGCAGAGAAGGTTAAAGATCTTACATGTTTTACAAGGGACACTCTGCCTCATCTGGATATGAAGGGGTATTAAATACCTGCTGGCTTTAAGGAGGATGTCACAGCTCCAAAATTTAAGTGACCGTGTAAACAATAAACAGAAATGGGTCTCACCTGCAATATCAGACCTAAACACCTCTGAGGTCAGAATTTGAATTTCAGACTGAGCTCAGTTACAGAATGTGACTAAATGAGTCTGGCATGGTTAAAGAGGGTGAGCTGATGGGGGTATTTGTACCACCTACCTTAGACTCAGTGAGCAACCTAAGGAGACGCTTTGAAGAAACCCCATCCACACAACAGCTAATGTCCCTCCATTACCTGGGTTAGGAACACAGGCTGCTAAATTTGGTCCTCTGAATCCCGTCTAAATTATATGTCTAAAGTAACTTGAGGTAGACACCATGAGACTGCTCCTCAATGATGAGCTCTAGCCAGACTCCCAGCAGAGAAGTGTGAATGAGAAATTGAGTTTTCTGGCTCCTGCTAGTGGCTCAGGATGGCATACATGCTAGTGGTTTCCAGCCATGCCTGCCTGGGACAGCTTTATTTAGAGGAGGGGTGGAAGGGAACATGGCATATCACATTATTTTTTCACGAAACTTCCATGATGCCAGGGAACTGCCTATCAATCAGACAGAACTTAGAAGGGGAGGAAGTATAAACTCTGGTCTTGCCTTAGAATTTATACTTATATACACATTCATTTGGGAAAGAGGGGAGGGGTTCTTGCCATAACAAAGGTGGTAAAGATGCCTGGTTAGATTTTGTATGGCAATCTTGAAAGA
This sequence comes from Loriculus beryllinus, assembly GCA_039877255.1. NCBI lineage: Eukaryota > Metazoa > Chordata > Aves > Psittaciformes > Psittacidae > Loriculus > Loriculus beryllinus. Next base: position 19,050 of record JBCJKH010020774.1, on the reverse strand, counting down.
AAGGAGACACCATTGAAATCAGGAGGAGAAGCTCTGCTGAGTTTAAGTTCTATGCAAACTGTGGTTCTCTCAAGTCTGCTGAGAGATGCTGTTATCTCAGGAGAGACTCTCGAAGAGTCTATAATCTACGTCTGCCTCCCATCCGGGGCACTGAACTAGCTTTTAGGATGACAATTAAAAAAACCTTGGTGGTCACCTTGCTAACATTCACCAGACTCCACCATACCAGTGTGAAGCTTGCAGGTGTCATCAGCAAGATGAGGTCAGAGGAAGCTTGTTTCTCTACAGCCTTGATTCTCTAATTTTTCACCATTTAGGCTAACTTTTCTGTGCAAAACATTGTACAAGATTCAAAGCAGCAGAGAAACATGCACTGAAAAACCAATGCAACTTGTGAAGCAGGAACTGACAGGACAAGAACAGAAGAATGTCTTAAACAATTGTAGTCCTTGCGCTTCTCTCCAATTTGAACTCAGAGGATATCCAGGGGTGGTGACATGAACCCACTGAAATTAATGGGAAGACATAAGGAAGGCCCCTCTGATGCACTCTTCTGATGAAAACAGAGCGATACACCAAGTGGGTTTGCTTAGGTTCTGCTTCCACTGAACTCATTAGGAGTGTTATTATTTGCTCCAGTGGAAGCAGAATTAGTAATTCTAAGTTCAAACAGGTGTCTTGAGCTATGGTTTTATTTTTAAGTGTTGCTGTTGAGATGTTTTTCTTTTTTGACAGGCCTTTTTGATCAGCCATTTGGTATGTGCTTTTTCAGATTTATTGTGTAGGCAGAGATGCACACTGCACAGAGGCATAACATGTACATCTCTATGGAGAACATTACGGCTTTGGTGATTTTAACTCATATCAAAAAAGCATGTTTCTCTACAAAAATATTCAGGGGCCACCCTGCTTGCCAGCCTTCAGTATGGATACTGTTATTAGGGTCTTGAACTGCAAGATCTGAGCAACGCTAAGGTACTGCCTGCCAGCACTTAGAACTAGCTTGCTGAGGAAAAAAACAAGCTGCCAAATGAACCTAGCATTTAGAAAGCCAGAACTCTGCTCAATTACTGTTATTTAAATTATAAGCCTACCAATTTGGGAAAATTAGTGTTATGAACAACGCAGCCTATTTTTATTTTCTTCCAGGCTAAACTACTATTCTACACATTTCCCTTGGTATAGAGTATGTTCCTGGGAAACGGGAAGGCAGGTTTCAAACAGGCAATGCAGCAGTTTTTCATTCGCAGCTACAGTCCTTGGTGTTTCAATGACTTGTACTCTCAGTTACCTTTTCACATCTAAAAAGTGAGCTACAACACTGAGCTCCCTGTCTCCTACTTGACTGCACACCCTATAACCTTACAGGGTTATTGACCATCCAGTTACATAGGCCACCCTCTGGCCCGGCCTCAAGAGTTGTGCAGAATGAGTTGTAGCATGTGTAAGAGGAGGTGTGTGCTCTCAGGGTTCCTCGCACAGGGAACAAATATGGTTTTCAGAATACTGGCCAGAGTAGAGAGTCATTTATGGGATGATGGCAGCCTTCTTGGCCTCCTCTTACTTTTCCCAACAGGATCATCCTTTCATTGTGATTCCCATAACAATCTATGTATAATTTTTTTTTTCTTATATATATATAGGCCCTGAATGATAGATTTGAATATCAAAATTTCACAGAAGACTTTTTAAGCAACTACCAAAGCATTAAAATCAAAAGATAAATAACCCTTTGTGTAGAGGTAATAATGGAGTTTAAAAAAAAAAACAAAAACAAACAGATAAAGAGAGTGAAACAAAGAAAGAAACAGAAAGAGAGAGAGAGAAAAAGAGAGAAAGAGGAAAACAAGTGTATTGCTCAGATTGGTTACCTTAAGAATAATTTCTAATGTAAAGATACTAGTGAAGACATAGTCTGCATTGCCTAGGATCTGAAAAATAAGCACAATTGGGTTAGTGGTACTGAGCGTGACCCAGGAACAAACAGGCGTGTGTGTTAGCAACAGACAGTGGCAGAAAACTAGTAAGCTTGTGAACAAGTAATGGTAGAGAAGATGGGCACTTTACCTTCAGAGCAATTTCAATGGTGAAAATGACAGTAAAAACTATATCAAAATAAAAGAGAATCTGTAAAAACAAAAGGGAATAGGATTGGGGAGGGCAGATCAGTGATTGATCACTTGCATGGGAAATCACAGCTCAAAATCAAATACATATGCCTTTTAACAAGGGGAAAAGGATTATATAGGAAACGGTTTTGTAACGAAGTCCTGTTGAATGCAGTGAAGGTCCTGGCACAGAGGACAAGCAGCACATTTCATGAAATCTTTTCTGAGTTACAATCCCATGAGGACTCTAGAGGCAAAATAAGTTTTCGGTCGTTGTAGGATTTTTTCTTTTTTAATCTGATAGAGAACAGACGATTCCAGGATTTTCCCAAAAACACATCCAAATTGAGAATACAAGGAGCCCACTCTCCCAGTGGAAAACATGACATTCCTTCTTATTAATTTCCATTCAGGCTTGATCTGTGCTTCTCGCAGAGGAACAAAAGCAAACCTCAGATTCATGCTCTTTCTATTTTTTTTTGTCTATCCTGATTTGCCCCTGATTAAGCTGAAAAACAGAGACTCTGCCAATTGAACAGAATCCCAGCTCTTATATTGCAACCATAATGTTGTTATGTGCTAAAGGTGCCTAACTTAGATCTTGCATCTTTTCCATTGACATCCTGGATAACAGGCAAGCTGAAAGGCACTCATCATTCCCATGAACTTAGACCTGGTGATGGGGGTACTGATGGCATGCATAGCAGACCACAGAGTCCTAGAGTGTCACAACAGGTCACAGCAAGTCTGGAAGTGTAAAGTGATTTTCAAAGTATCAGAAATATCTTTTGCTGCTGATCAATGGACCTTCCACAAAATGAAAAGTGGAAATTTCCTCATTGACCAATGGGACTAGAATTGAACTATTTTTGTTTCCAATGTATTCTGATATCCCAAGCCATTTTAGTGCTGTCTATAAGTGGTGAAAATCAAAAGTATTGCAACCTAGGATTGCTGTTGTTTTACAGTTGCTTGACCAGTAAAGAGCAGGCCAATACATGCAAGTTGTAAAAAACTGATCATTTGTCAGATTTAAACCTTTACTGCTAAAATACTAATAGACATACAGCAATAAAGTGCCCTCTCCCATTCCACAGCAGTTTTTTGTATTTCAGTGCCTGTACCATAACTCAGATTTATAAATGGCTAAATTCTCACATCTTGGAATGCCACAGGCAGTAGGGTAGCTACTGCAAATTATAGGGTTATTTTAGATGGCACTATTTAAGCATGATCTGAATCTGAACTTATTTGCAGACACTAAACGTCAAGTGGAGGGATGTATCACTTACTGCTACTGTGTAACTTAACATTTTTCAGGTCACTGCTCAGTTTTTGACCCCAAGTTGTTCTCACTTCTTCAAGGCTGTCTTGTGCTCCATCAATTTTTGCAACTTAGAGAATTAAAAAAGGGGGCATTTCAAGGATGGACAGATCTCAATTGCATCCTATATTAATTTACGCATATTATGGCTGGAAATGCCCCTTGCGTGTAGGTCCTGACATTTGGTTATTATATTAAAGTAATAATTTTATAATCAATGGGCCAAATTCATGGGTACTCTCAGGCTGCTTTGCATGACTCCACCAACATAAAACAGTCATAAACTTTATTAAAGTGGATAATCAAGCTGTAGCTGCAGCTGCTTTACATCACTAAAGCACTGCAAAGCGGCTACAGCATACTGGTGAAGGTGGCCCCAAAGCTGCAGCTTGTAAAGATGTCCTTTATAGATGAGATCATGCCTAATGAAAATTATCACTGCTCCACCTGTGCAGGCAGCACCACTTAACAGCAGGCATATTTATTATTATTTAAATGTGAACTTACTTTAGATATATTATAATGAACAAGCACCTTGTCAAAGTGCAAATAGGAGAATACTGTGGGCACACAAAGTCTTAGAACCTGTTTGAGCTTTAAAGACTATTTGATCAAACTGGGGAGGCACTTTCAAACACCTGCCGCCTCAGCCCTGTGTGACACAAGAAAGACATAGCCACTAGCCTGCCTAGGACCGAAGCAGTTGTCCAAGCTTCTGCACTAGCCCTTACAGGGATCTCTGCTCCTGTCTCCCTAACCTAGGACACTTTTTGTCAACAGCAGCAGTAGTCTGCACAGTAGTAGTTCTTGGGCACATGCTAATGCCTGGTTATGTTGGCCTAGTGTGAAGTTAGAAGCAGTTAGTTTGCTCTCAGCTTGCTTTCTTTCCCTCTCAGGTCTCTGTGTGGCCACAGGGTAAGACATACTCTTACTGTTCTACTGTCAAAGTGTAATGGCAGACTGTATTTGCAAACCAAATATCTTGTCAGTGTCCCCTTGTATGATATATTTTAAACATCTGTACCTGCAAAAATTAAAACACAAGTTTTCATGCAACATCAGTGGCTTCACATACACAAGACAACACTTTGTCCCAAACCTTCAGCTGTTTTATCTAGGACAACCAGCTTTGACTACATTTTTTCCTCATTTAAATTTCTCTGCTGCAACTACTGTGGTATGTCAGAAATCCATATGCCAGTTGACATCATGCTGCAGTGCTAATACATACTGACATACATTTATCCTACATTGTGGGCACACTTAACTGCACAAAAGGGTCATTGGTGACACAAATTTGACTGTATTACTTAGCACCTTCTTTCAGGACAAAATGCACAGCAGCTCTGAGATAAGCTCAGGGAGAAATCTCCATTAACACCTTCTCTGCATGCACATGTGTCTTTAAATGCATGTTGAGGCCAGAACATTTCACGGAGGTAGAACACTGAGTGTTAAATTAGGGTTTTATAATTAAGCAACAAAGAAAACTGTCCCACTCCTTAAGCCTAGCAAGTTCTTCAGGCATAAAGACACCAAAATGCTATTGCAGACAAGCAGAAATTAGAAGTCTCACATATGACTGCTGACTTGCTTGATTTCTGCAGTGATCCCAGATTAATGGGAACAACCACTGGCAAAGTTAAGGGAGTACTGAACGTTCCAAAAAGCTAATAAGAATGGGCAGGAAAGAAGGTGAGAATGTATTTCTGTGCTGAATGCCTTACTCTCCTTCCCCCAGACAGCTGAGGAGCACAGCATATTTTCTGAGAGTTACCTCAAATTTAATGATAGCTTTGCAACTTGTGTTCAAATAGTCTGATTCTAACCTTGATAGCACCATTTTCTCCCAGAGTGACTGCATCGAGATCAAGAGTGTTACTCCTGATTTTCACTAGTGTAAACAAAATCAAAATCAGACTCTGGACTTTTTAGTTCAACAGAAATCATGTGGAATGTTCTAAAGGGAACCTGCAAATCCCCCAAATTACAATTATCTGTATCCCAATCAATGTTTCAACAGCCCATTTCTAATGCCTTTAATTCCAGTGAACAATAATATTGCTTCAGCCTGCTGCCCTTCCTTCCCCTACCTACACTTCTGAAGCAAACTAGAGGCCAGATTATGCACTGACTCATGTTCCTTCACACATACCCTAAAACAGGATAGGGAGTTACCCCTAAAAGCCTCTGATGCAGCTTTTTCTGCCTTTCCTTGCTTCAAATCATGATCTGCTCATACCACACTTTTAATACACAGTGAGGGAAGGAGGATGGGAAGCATACTTGGTTCCTAAAGGAGAGGTGTCGGACGGGGTCCTCAGCGGCTAGGGAGATGCTGCTGAGCAAGATGAAAAATAGGATCAGGTTGGTGAAAATGTTATCGTTAACGATTCGATGGCAGTGGACACGAAACCTGAAAGAGAGAGGAGAGGCACAACCTCATTTTTCAGAGAATAACAAGACATGGGAAACATTCCCCCCTCCTCTTTTGCCAGCAGGACTGGCCCTGGGGGACTGCTCTGCAGAGCACCTTCCCTCTGCCCCAGCAGCAGGGAGAACGATGGGCCCAGCAGCTGTGACAGGTGCTGGGCAGCCTTGGCTATCCATGTCATGCAGTGATGCACGCAGAGTGATTGGCTGCCTGTGGGACTCATGCTCAGTGCGTTTGAATGAAGAACAGTTGTCTCCTGACAGAGTCCTTTGTGATTTAAATGCGGTCTGAAACCTTCCAACCCCAAATTATATCCTGTGCTTTCATTCACAGAACCATTCCCTATTCATTCTATTATTCATCATGGGGCATCTACTTTGGTTACAGGGCATAGACCTGGCCAAATAGATACAAGATAGGCTGCAAACGGCTTCTGAGAGGACATCATGCCATGCAGGATGTCTGTTGAACATCAGCCAAATATAGAGTTCTTGGCACTCTTGGTAGGAAACTAGCAGGTAAAGAAGTAGCAGCCTCCCACAAACAGCAGCACGCTAACTGGAGACCATTGCAGCACTTTCCATATGTTGGTATCAGCGCAGGAGGGGTTAAACCTCATAACACTCCTATGTATAATTCTAGAGACACTTCATTAATCCATTTAGCTCTACTTTTGGCTGTTAAGCCTCCAAGCCCCTATTAAAGCAATTTTACAGATGATTGCAGAGGTTAATTTACTTCTCTTCAAAAAGCGACAGTGGGTGGGTGGCAAAACTGACATTAGAGTCCATGAGTCGCAGTCATCATCAGTCCCTCCCTGCTGCACATACTCAAGGAGGAACAGCACAAACCCCACTGTGGAAAGACTGGATGCAAATTCAGCTGTGCTTTTATAGCCCTGCTTTACTTTGGGGCTGTGACTGGAGGCCAAGTGCCCAAGGGAGATGTTGGAATACACAGTACCGCACAGACTATGGGGCAACGAGTTAATTTCTGCACCCTTGGGAAGATTCATCCCTCTGTGTTATTTCTCAGACCTTCACTCACAGAATTGGTCTCGCACATCTGTGATGGATAGATAGTTGAGGCAATGTGAATCCACATTGAAGGAACCCAAGGGAAGAAAAAGAATTATGCTTCTCAGTCTCCCCTTGTAGCTACAGACTCTCTTCCTCCTCCCTTTTCTCCTGTGCTCATTCTTGACATGTAGGAATGAGCAGAAACACATGAACTCCCTACTGGGAGTGGATTTTGAGCAGCCATTGGGACAGGAAGCTCCTACCTCGTGCTTGATTGATTGTATGATGGCTTGCTTGCAATTTGGACTTGAATATATTGAGGAATTCCAACTACTGACTTCCCTCCGAGACCCTTATTTCTGATGGTTTTATGATTTGTGTCTTCAATCAGCCTTGCAGGTGCCATGAACTCCCATTGAATGTTGTCAGGGGGTTCCCTACAGTTATGCTTTCATGAGGATTTCATGCCAAGGCCTTTAAAAGAGATACTGGTCCAAGGAGGTCCCTGGTATGAACTGCTGGAAGTGAGCTCTGCACTGCACAACCTTTGGGGCCCAGCATGAAAGGGATACTTGTTCTCCGTCTGCTTGTTCCAGCTAAGCAGTCTCTTAAATACCTGTTGTTAGGACTGAAGATGAAAAAAGCACTGGCATCAGGCATGGGCACAGCCTTTTCCTTGAGGTGCAGCTCAGACATCGGGCGAGGCCGAGGGCCAACAGGCATCTCCGGTTCTTCCTCATCTTCCTCTGCTGCAAGAAGCATTTTTGTCTTTTAATACAAAATACAATCCCCTTCTGGATTGCTGGGGATGTGTCTCTGTAATAACTACAGCTAAAAACTAGGAATCATTGAAATAGGATGATGAAAGCCTGAGGTTCCTTGCCCATCTCCTTTCTCCAAGGCAGCATCAGCTGCCCAGTGCTCGCCCTGGCACACATCGCTCTAGACTCTCTGTGAAGCCATTAATGCTGGTAAACCCAAAATAGCCTCACTACAGTCTCTACAGATTCTTCACTGTCCCTTCTGAAAAAAACCAAAAAGTTTCAAATGACTGACTTGAACCATTCGCAGTGGTCTAAATCCATTATGCATTTTTTTATTCTCCATGGACACAGCTAACAGAGAATTCCCTTCCTTTTGCAGAAGGCTTTTACATACTAGAGGACCATTATTACGCCTCTGTAAGGATTTCTTGTTCTCAGAGCAAAACAAGAGCAGTTTTTCCTGAAGCACTGTGTTCCTTAGGTCTCTGACCATTCTTGCTACTATCCTCCAGATTAGCTGAAGGATTCACCTGCAGTTGAGGTTTTACTGGTGCAGGGGAGAGCTGGATTATTTATTGCAATACTATTTCCCTGTTTAAATGTCCTTCATGGGCACTTCTTTTCATTATACTTTAGCATTAATTTGCCATCAGTTTCTGATTTGCACAAAGCACAGATTATTTACCACAGAATGGCTACCTAGCCTGGCACTCAACCTTCTGCATTTGTGCTGCTGACTACTCCCAAGAGTGGCACTTTGACTTCATCCTTATTTTATTCAGACCATTCCAATAATTTATCAAGAACTGTTTTTCTCCTCTTTGTAAGGATCTCCATGGAGCCACTGCCACATCTGGGATGGTGTCTGGATGAGCACATGTATGCACACATGTATGCACCCCAGAGCAAACATGAAGCACAGGCACTTTGGCTTACACTAATCAGAAATTCTTCAAGTTGTCCCCTTTCATAATGCAGTGTGGGGGAAGACAGAAAAGGTGCAAGCAAAGCTGAGACTCTTGAATCCGATGCCTATGAAGCAGATCTCCGGGCACTGTGCAGATCAGTGAGCACCCTCGAGCAGAGGTGGGGGCTAAGTAGTATGTGGAAGAGAACCTTCCACCTTTGAGGATTTCCTCTACCTGGAGTCAGACGCTGTTTTGTAAATAGCATAATAGGATTTTGCTATTTCAAAGATTCCAATCCTCTTAATCAGCAAGACAGGAAAAAATCGTTTAAGAGAGGAGCCTGACAGGCTAGATACAGCCAATTCAGAAGAAACTATAGTTAAAAGGTTAATCTTGAGTCCCTAGAGTGAGCTAAATTCCAGGAAGAGCCTGTTCCTTTAGGGTCAGGTACTGTACTTGATCTGGTAATGGACACATGAGAAAGAATAGATGCATCAGCACAGATCCTAATCTAGACGCCAGAGACAGGAGAAAAGTGGCCTTTTCAATGCATGCCATTATTACATGCAAATAGGATTCTTTCTTTACACTTTCAGTAGGAACAGTTCAGCCCAGATTTGCTTGATGGATTTTTGCATAAATGTTTGAACTTGTAGAGTTTGTACTTTTAAAGCCAGTCTATTTTTTAACAGCTCAATTTTTTGTTGCAATATAATTCATAATACTCCTTCTACAGGCCTTAATAGTTAAAGAAACATTATTTCAGAAGTATTTTTGTACTTGCAAAATTGGTGTTAATACTTATATTTATATAATGTTAAAATACTTTGCACTTGTACCTTTTATCTACAGGTTTCAGAGTGGGCTGACAATAAGCAAGGTAAGCAAGTTCTTTTTCTTCTTCAACAGTCTAGAATGATCACGTTGGATATTCGAGACTCTTAGTTAAAAAGAGTAGTGTTCCAAGTCCCTGTTCTGTGCCTTCACTATTAGATCTTCTTTTTCTTTTACTTGAGGAATGCTTAAAAAAACACTTTTAAATGGGTATGGTGCAACGCCTAAGGCAAATGGACTCTTAGCAGAAGGATCAGCCCCATGAAGACCATAAAGAATATTGTTTCTCATATCTTTTTCTTGTTTCTGCCATAGAGCAAGAAGCATATTAATGATTCTGGCAACCACATACCTTCAGACTGGAAAATGCATTCAGTTCCTCAGTCATAAATAAAGAATAATGTTTTAAATATTTTTCATTTAAAGTAGGGTCTAGGGCACAGAAGAAAGGAAACACTGAGGCCCAAATACACAAGAACAACATGATTACAGTCTCAGCTCAGGTCACTACCCACTTGTTCTTTGACTGTTTGCTATACCTAAAATATATTTCTGTTTAAAAAGTGACCCTTCTAGTCAACGTTGCTGTGAAATCATAAAGACACAAGACTCAGAGCTGCTAAGTTCAGATCTAGGTTTGAACTCTCCTAAAGTTCAAGGAAGTTCAAATCTGGGACTGTCATCTTGAATTATGCTTCATTGGAATGGTGATATCCTTCGGTCGTGAAGCCAAAAGCACACACAGGCTACAGTGCAGCATCAGTGAGAATTTCAGTGATAAGGGTTTTTTCTTTCACTGTACAAAGACCAGAACTCTTGTGTAAGGACACTGCTTTCCATCAAGCTCCCATGCAACACTCCAAGCTATTATCTTCCATCTGACATTTTGAATTCTTTCTCTGTTTCTGTACTAGACTACAAGACCAGCTCCATGTCTTCCTATAATAAACATATCATCATAATAATCCTTCAAGTGTACACAAATCTCTGGAGGAACTAGTTCTCTCCTTTCAAAGATGGGATGTGCTGCAAGTACACAGAGTACCCTGGGGGCTAAGAGCAACACTGTGCAGCAGAGTCAGAAGAGGTTACTGAGAAAACTGGCTGAGGCAGCAGAAACAAACGGGAGACAGAGTGAGGTAAGTTGAAAGAATAAAGGGGAAACAAAAGAGGTGACCATTTCAAATTGTTTCTGAACACTGTATCAGGGTGAAGGATGTTTTCAGAGGATGGGACGGTACACAGCCATGGAATGGTTGCAGGCTTTAACAGCTTAAATCATAAATAGAGAACAGCAGAACCAGTTGACTGCCCCTAAGAAACAATAGGATGCTTTACTCAAAGCACAGTTGAAATGGATACACATGCAAGCGGACAAGAAAAGGTGAGTTCCCAGATGGGATATATATGGCTGCACAGCATCCAGCATTGCCGGTACCACAGCTGGACCAATCAGCAATCAGCAGAAGAGTTCTGGACTGGCCGCAAGCGAACTGGACAGTGGTACATGTGGGGATTGCATGCTAATTCTGGGGAAAGCCCTGCTACACAAGGCAGATGTGACATGCCACATCAGCTCTGAGAGAGCCTTGGTGTTTCTGAACTTTTTACAGCAGAACAGAATAGACGACTATGACAAATCTGATTAACAATGGATTTACAAAACTTTGCTGCATCTAAGCCTTATGGTTGACTTCCATGAACTCTGAAAAGAAGTGGTCAGGTAATTTTGTGACCTGTTAGAGATAAACTTCACCCCTCACAAAGAACTGACAAACAGTTCAGGGAACAGGGCTAGTTTTCTGTTTAGAAATGGCATCAATCAATAGCAGATAACCAAGATGCTGTCCATTTGACTTTCTAATAGAAGACACGAGAAAACCTGACTATCCATTCAAATTTTAGGTTCTGTTCAAAAATACAGTAAGCCAGGGATTCTCACCCAAAGGCAAGAGTTAAGTGTTTTTTACTTAATTTTATGCACTTTAATCCCATGCATGGCTGCAGATAACGTCTATGACACAGACTGTAGATGTAGTTTTTGTTATATAATTCAAATGCCAGACTATTTCTAAGCTATCCACAGGAGGTAACTAAAACATAATTCTATTATCTGAGGCTTAAATTTGATATACAGCTAACAGTACCTTCAGTTGAAAAAAATGTAATGGTCTGCAAATCCAAACCAGGTGAGAAACAGAAACAAAACTGTATCAAGCTGTTTTAATTTATGCTTCTGACTAAAGTCTCTCACAAGCCCCTTAACAACTGGGCATGTGTGCGCAGTAACTGCCTGTGCCTACAGAGGTGGTGAGAATATTAAAGCCAGAGTGATATTTGCCTGAGGCAATGCTAAAACAGTACTGTATGGTGTCAGAATCACATTCTATTCCTGATAAAAAGGTTATAAATATAGAAGAATAAAAGTATAGCAAAAATAGGGATTTCTTTATACTGAAAATCAAATGCAATGAAGAGTTTTCCTTTTTGCTCTTCCGAAACCCATGCCCATCTATTTAAAATGAAGTATTGTATCTTTTTTACCCTATCACATCAACTTATTATCAGACATTTATTTACTAGGAATCACAGAACAGAGGAGAGTGTGTTTTATTACCTATCACAGCCTATTATGCAATGGTAGAAACGTAGAAGAGAGTAGGAGGAAAGGATCACAAAAGGCTCTCTGGTTCATGCCTCTGCTAAGCCAGGATCAACTAATTATTATATCTAAGCTTTTTCTGGCAGATATTTTTCTGATCTCCTTTTAATGACATTCAGTGATGCTGGGCTTCCATAACCACCTCCATGATCTTTTCCAGCCTCACCTTTAAGAAATTCCCCTATAGTGTGAAATCTTAAATCTGTTACTTCTTCATAACGGAGATAATTCCCCTCTTAGCTTTAACAGACTTTTACGCATTTGAAGATGTTTCTCCTGCCTTTCCTAGCTCAAACAACCACGATTCTTTCAACCTTAGTTCTTGCTTCCTGCTAGCAGTGTTTTCACTATGCTCTCCTAAACTCTTTCCAATTCAGCCCCACTTCTATGCAGAGCACCCAAACATGAGATAACACTGCAGCTGAGATCTTTTCAATGGCAAACAGAATAAAACTATTGCTTTGCTCTGGTTAGCTTTCACTTGCCAGTTAGAAGAAATCCATAAGTGGACAAAGGGTCATATTTCCATTGGTTATAAAACTCACTACTTGCTTGGTTTCTGAAAGTCAGCAAAATGCTTTTGGCACCTGTTGAGCCTGTGGCAACAGGATTCAGATTCTTTTCTCAAGGACAATTACCTAACTCTAGTTTACCTGAGATCCTGAATTTGTGAGCTGTTTATTCCTGTCCACGTGTAGAGCCTGGCACTTTCAATTTTATTTAGACCACTTATCCAGCTCCTCAAGAGCTCCCTGAATTCTAAAGCTGTTCCCTAGCACGCTTCCTGTCCTTCCTAGCTTCACGCTATCTGCAGATGTTATAAGCATATTTCCTCTTCCATTATCCAGGTCATTAATAACGAATTGATCCTGGGACAAGACCTTGGCTTGTAGAACCTCACTTGGGCCATCACTACTTTGTGTGTAAAGGGTCTCAGCAATTTCTCTCTCAGTCATATAAACCATGTTTTTCTAGCCAACATATGAAACAACCATTTGTCTTAGCAAAGCTAAAGAATTTGACACTGACTTTTCTATTTTTTTTCTGTCTACAAGTCTTGTCAGTCCCTTTCAGAAGAAAATACAGGTGGTTTCATGTGATTTGTTCTTGGCAAATCTGTGCTGGCTGCTAGTTGTCTCCTTCTCTTGCAGTCATATAATTTGTGTAATCATCTCTTCCAGCACTTTTCCAAGAATGGAAGTGGAACTGCCTAGCTTACAATTCTTCTTCTCCATCCCTACCCCCAAGCAGAATCTCTTGAAAAGCTGCTCCAAGTTCTGAGATTTCTTCAACCAATCTTTTAAGTATCTGAAGATGAAGTTAATTAGGTCCAACTGACTCAAAAACTAGCCTAATTAATGCTCTAGCTTGAATTTTTCCAATTCTAGGCTGAGATCTTATGCCATTAGAATTATATTAATAAGTCAGACTGTGTTTTTTGATTAGCAAAAGTACAAAAAGGCATTCAGCACTTTTCAGCACTTTGTCTTTCATACGTATCTGATGTAAGTCTCCTCTCACCACTGACTACTGAGAAAACAGAATGAAAACAAAGTTGTATGTATATACAGAGATTAGTTTATTGTTTAATTTGGTTCTCTGTAAAACTCTGTATTTGGAGAACCAAATCAAATATGATTAGTCAGCATAGGCACTGCAAAGGACCATGTCCACACTTGTGCAAACACAGGCAAACATGTCATCCTGTCCCATCATGAAAGCACTATAAGTTCAGCATAACTGTTACCACAGTTTGGCTTTATGCATTAGCAAGTGGAGCTTCTCTTCATTAAAACAGGGATAAGAGAGAGAAGACATATACCTGGTGCTTCTGTTGTAGGATATGGACTCTTTTCCTCATTTTCATTGGGCTGATAATCATCCACGTTGATCTGACAGAAATGGAAGAAGCAGCAAAGACTTTATCAGACAAGGCAGAAGGTCTTCATTCCATCAGAAACACAAGCCATTTATGCCATCGCTGCACAAAGAGTGCTGTCTGCCCCCAGACCTTACCTTGGTAGCAGGTGGGGATTCTCCATCAGCAGTGATCGACTTCAACTCAATTTTCTCCTCCTTTGTCTCCTCCTCCACAGCTGTTTTCTCTATCTCCTGCTTCTTTTCAGGACTAGCAGTTCTAACAGTTTTACAAGATAAAAAGCAAAGAGTTACAAAGGTGAAAAGCTGTTTCCCTTTCAGGAACTTTAAGTAGTAGAGCACACGCCATGAGAACAATCAGCTGGCTGGCACCTCCATTCTGGGTCCAGCTTACATACCAGTGGCTCCACCTTGTCCTGATCTGCAGGCAAAGGCATAAACTACTCTAATTCTGTGTAGAATCCTTCTATTTTATAGCCTTCTCAATGGCATGTGTCTGTGAGTGGATGCATGCACATATGGGGAAGTATTTGCCTGTGTGCACACGTGCATTCTAGGTCTGTCAGTAGAGATCTCTTTGTTCACCCAATGACAAAGGCATGAATCATTTTCAGCCTATATCTTGGGCACTTACACTAGGTTACCTACAAAGTTTTGCCCTCACTGCACTCCAAAAGACAAGGAAACCTGCTGACTAGCATACAGGATGAACTAAAAAGATCTGCACAAGAGATCCCCTCCAAGTGGCCTGGAAGACAATGAATAGAAATAAGCAGTAAGGAGAGGCTTCCCCACTGTTGGCAGCTGGAAATGTTAGGGAAGCTCTACATCCAGCTCATGCCTCCTAAGAGTCTGCAGAAACACTAAAAGAACTGGCAAGAGAACAGCATGTGGCATCAAAAAAGAAGGAAGCTGTTGAATCTTGTCATGGGAACAACAGTCTGAAAATATGTGGTCCAAAGCACTCAGAAGGTAATAAGGAGATTCAAATGGGTTTGTAATATTGACATCATTTCACACCTGTTCTCTTCTGATGCCTCTGAAAGCTCATCAGTCACCCAGACTTTCTTTACTCTGCTCACACCATTGCAAAGGTGTAGACTCACAGCTCATGACACCTTCTTGTCCTTTAGTTTAAATTCCTTTACATAAAAATGTATATATACATAATTCCACATATAATTACGTTAATCACAAATATAAAATATATACATACCCGCAGAGAAGTATACATACATGTTCCACATGCATATATATACTTACTAGTATATACATATGTGGGCATAATGTGTGTAATTTTACTCACATGAAAGCATGCAGATGAGTGTAGGTAGGTGTTTACAAATGGATTTACCTAGCTAGCTTTTTCCTTTCTTTTTCCTCTTCCTCCTCCTTCTGTGCAGATGTTAAGCTCTCAGCATCAGCAAGGTTGTCCACAGCAATGGCCAAAAATACATTCAGCAGGATATCTGTTTGTGTGCTACTTAAAGAAAACGGGCTTTGAAAACTGCAAAACAACATTATACCAAAGGTTTCTTAATTGGAAGATTTTAGCAACCTGTCATCAGATCTCTCAGATACTCCAAACTCCCATTTCACACAAATGTTCAGGACATGCATATCCAGCACGCACAAATCTACACCTTCCATCCAAACAGCTAACACACTGTGTTGGGTTTCCAAAATTTCACAACAGAATAACTGATATAAAACAAGCAAGTCCAGGCTTATATTTGAGTTTCCAGTTTCCCAGAATAGTCTTGCTTTGTGCAATAAATCCCGCAGAAGACAAAGGGAGTGCTGGATGCTTTGCATCTTTGACAGCTTAGGTCACTTTTATTAAAGCACTCTTACATTCATGAACATCATACTATAAGACACCTGGGCTTTCCAGTTTTGGCCTATGCATGTGAGGTGAATAACCTTATTACAGATATTCTCACAGACATGAGGGGATTTTATGGACAGAAAGCATAGCACTCTCACTAGCATTTCTCAGGCAACTCATTTAGTTTGGTCATGGAAGGGCCTGAGCTGACAACTCTGCCACCTCCTAGCAGAGGGTCCACGCATGGCCAGTCATACCTATGTAGCTGGAGGGCAAGGAATCACAACTGTTTTCTCGTCTTGCCAGTCAGTGTTCAGCTCTCATGTCAGAAATCTGAACATCAGCTTCTTTTATACATTTCTTGAGAATGGGTCTTACTACACCATGGTAACTTTTAAGAAAACCCCTGTTCAAGGCTTAGACTGGAAATAGAGCCATCCCCCACTCCCTGGGCTCCAAGGTCTTATGGCTCCAAAGTCAGTCAGCATGTAGAGCTGGCTCGCATTTTAACTCTGCAGTTCACAAGGAGATCCAAATTGTAGTGTTTTTAGATCTGCCAGGCAGACTGCCTACCTCGACCTTCAGATAAGTAGAATTGCACCATCTCACTTTGAAGAGAGGGTGTGCAGGTCAACTGAAATGTCAAATAAGGGGTTTGAGAGATCTGAATTATGAGGAAAGGCCAGAAGAGCTTGGCTTACACTACAAGGCTTTATAGGAGAATCGGTACAAAAAGTTTTATAGGAGAATTGGTATAAAAAGAAATGTCACCTCTGACACAGGAGGGCCATTTATTAGGGAAGCAGAACCCAAACATGAACAAATGTGGAGCAAACTGAAATACAAAGCAGAACCATCTCTGTGTTATATGCAAATTCCTGTGAAAAGACACCCACAGCCTTAACATGCATGTGCTTTGTATCTCCTAGGATATGTACAGCACCCTCACTTCACCTTGAAGCCTGAGAGAACTGAAGTTACTTGACAGCAGCACAGGCTGAAGATAACAGAGCACATGATTTTCTGTTTGAAGAACACACAGATTGCAGTAACTGCAATGTAATGCGGTTCCTGTTAGTTTATACATAAATTAATATATGATCTCACATAAGTCAATTATGTCAAGCATATGTTACTCCTATTAAAGCATTTGTATATTGCATATTGTAGATCACACAAATTTCTATTCCACATAAATCTTGCATGAAAGTGCATGGAACATATTACTGAAAACGCAATTAAAGCAAAAATATGCAGTAAGTGCAGTGGGTACACACAGAGATTAGTTTCTGGAGAAAGCAGGAAAGAAAACCCTATGAGAGAATTAAGGGGATTGAAAAAAACACTTAACATATAAAGACACTAAATAAAAGCTACCATGCAGAACTGGCACGTAACTGGCTCTTACAACTGTTTATATGCCTTGGCACTTGCTAAAATTAAACAAACTTGTCTAACTTTTGGCAGTACAAAGCCAAAATTCAGACCTAGTGAAAAGGTAAAAATGTAAGGTATGAAATTCACTATTTTCTGACATAACATAGTAGTAAAAGGTGGGTTCAAATTCAGCCCCACTTGGAGAAGAAAGTAGCATCAAAGGATACAGTTTCCACAGATGAAGAGGATGATGAAGTAAATACAGACCAACATTCCTGGAAAAGAGGGGCCGCCATAAGCCATGATCCCATCATACATCACCGAATTCCAGTCCTCCCCAGTCAGGATCTAAATGACACATTCCCACCAATAAGGGATACAGTGTTAGACCACAGAGAAAATCTGAAAACCCCATTAACACAAAGATAGCTACTATCCTAGAGAACATCCCCTCCCCTAGGATGGTTGGAGACTGTCTGTGTCCATCTGGAAATTTAAAACACTCCCAGAACAAGTAGAATGCAAAGAGCACTTGTGCTCAAAGTGTACAAAACCCCAGACAACTCTACTCAAGCCCCCCCATCTCTTCCAGGCATTTCTCTCACATGTGTTAGCTGTTTCAGATAGGCTGCAAAATCTACCACACTGAAGACAGCCCTGAACAGAGCCATCCCTGTCACTCCCCTTAACCTTGCACATACAGTGATCCTGGTGCTCTTGGTTGATCACTCCCAAAACTGCAGTTGGCTTAAACACCATTTGATTACTTTTCTGTTGCTGTGATTTGTTGGAGAAAGGCTGCAGGGTTGGGCTTTTGACATGCAGGTCCTGCTCTGGGACAAGGCAATGGCTCTTCTCTTGTCCCATCCTGCCAAGACCTGTTGGCCTTGCTACACACAGGGGCTTTAGCTTTGATTCTCCACTTTGGGAGGGAATACCCCTGTGTTGGCAGCATGGCATGGCACCTGGAGCTGTTAGCCTGATGTCCAGTCTTGGGGACTGTCAGGCTCAGGGGAAGGGTGAAGGATCTGTTATCTGTCTTGCCTCAGATAAACACAACGTGTTGGCTCCATTGGGACCATTCTTGCCCTTACCTGAAACACAGTCAGGAGAGACTGGGGGAAGTTGTCAAAAGTGCTCCTCCTGGTCTGCATCTCATCAAAGTTAAATTTGCCCCCAAAGAGCTGCATCCCCAGGAGTGAGAAGATGATAATGAAGAGGAAGAGAAGCAGCAACAGGGAGGCAATAGAGCGGACTGAATTCAGGAGTGAAGCCACAAGGTTACTCAGGGAGTTCCAGTATCTGGGAGAGAAAATAGAAGCAGTTAAAATTCCTTCAATCCAAGACAGGTGCTCATGGACTGCACAGGATTTTGGTTCAGTCTGCCTTCTGCATATAAGCAGGCACTTCCAAATATCCTGTTAAGCAGTGAATCATTGATGTGCTTCCCTACGATAATGAGACCTACTGCAGCTAATGAGTAATTTTACTATCACACATGTACATACACAATTGCCCCCACTCCATACGCACACCCAGAAGATTATTGCAGCACTCTCCATCTAAGACTCTGCAAATCATATATCAATATATGGTGATTAGTTCTTGCTGCTTCAGTGAGTTACATTCTAACCAACCTCATTACAACATTCACAGATGTTTGGCAGACAGCATACCTCACTCCAGAGAATGGCCTGTAATAACTAACAAGAGCAGATGGGGAAGCAGTTTGGATGCAAATACAAACTTGTCCAAAATCTGGTGTGTGTGCTTGGGCTCGCTCACAACTAGAGGTTGCTAAGCTTTCTGGTATTGAGAGGAATGAGAAAGGTATTAAATGTCCTTTTATATGGGTCCTAAAAAAGACTCAAGGTCTGTACACAAGAAGTCCAGAGTTTCATTTGCTCTTGGAAG
>JBCJKH010020772.1:0-11238 GCA_039877255.1 Loriculus beryllinus | reverse complement strand
ATCATCCTCATGCCCTGGCTTGCTCCAGCAGCAACATGTCCTTCTTACTTTGAGGACACTAGAACTGCACACAGTAGGCCAGTGTGGTGAGCTGCGGGAGAGACACGGGTGAGAGCAAGTCAGAGTTGCTGACACCATGCACAGTCACAGCCAGTATACCTCTCAGCTGTCAGTGGGGCCCTACCCCAACTCCACCAGAACTGATGAGCTTCAGTAAGAACTAATAAGTTTCTTCCTTCTATTTTCCCTTTCCAGTAAGTCAGTTTTGTGGACTGTATCAGAGCCTGTTAGAGATTGGTACAGTGAACAGGCACGTCTGTTTAGAAATTGCAAAGAAAGAAACATTTGGCAATAGCGGATGTGTCTTTTTTTTTTTTGGCAGGATCCAAAGAGCTCAGAAAGCAGTTTTTCTTCATTAGCGATCCAAATTTTATCACTGCTGCTGGGTTCTGGAACCTCTCTCAGTGAGGATGAGGTAGTGCAATTGCATAAATCCAAGACTTCCAATTTTTTTATGAAGAACAGAAGCTCTGGCTGTGGACTTTGGTGCTGGAACTGCTGGTTCTATGTTACCTTTACATCTCCCTTGGGCACAGGGAGCAAAGAGACCTGAGAAGATCTCTGTTGGTCTGAGCTGCTTTAGGTTCTGCTGTCAAGCAAGGGCTTCCAGGGAATGTTTTGTTATGTGGATGCAGATGAAATGAAAAGGATTTTCTGTTTTTATATGTTATTTTTCTTTCATCCCAAGCACAGTGTAAGCTCTCAGCACCTCCAACGTGCTGCTAAAAACATGAGTTTTGGTGGTTCTAGAGAAACTTTTGTTTAAAACTGTCTCTGGTGGCTTTGAACTAGCCCGAGTCTTAATTAAACATTTTCAGTCAGGCATGACTCCACAATGAGTCAAATCCTTTGCCTTTTGGTGTTTTGTTTTATTTAATCACTAGGCTATTTCTCTGTATAAAGCAGCTTCCTCTGTTAATGTTAGGATAGAGTCCATTAAAAATTACTTTGACCTTTTTCTGTCTTACTCAACTTTTCATTCTTAGTGACCTATTCTTTTCTGAATCTTACCTTTTTCCTATCTCCTGTTGCAGATGGCTGTTTTCAAATAACACATGTTGCTTTCCTGTTCTTTGTCTTTTCCCCTGAAACCTTACTTGTATTTACCCTCTTTGGCCTTACTTTACATAGATGTCAGCTCAAGCCAGGCAACCCATCAGTGGTTTTATCACAGCAGTAGATGCGGATAAAACTTCTTTGTTTTTAGAGAAGAGTGAAAGAGAAGAGAAGAGAAGAGTGAAATGTTGCACTGGCAAAAGCAGCTTTGAGGTCCCTATAAAATACTTCCAAATTCCGTTAGTAGCTTTATCTGAATATATAAAAATATCTGAGCAAGATACATAGAGTGGGATTTGGAAACACTGTTCTCTCTTCTCACCAGGTTAGATTGGCAAGCTCTGTGCTGACAACCCACACACTAGTTTGCTTGCTTAAGGAAATTGAAACTGAGAATCCTGTCTGGTTTTACCCAAGTGAGATGAGGAATTGGTGCTCTTCAGGTAGCTTCCAGTGAGGTAGAAGTCAACTTGTGACTCAGCCCATGACACTGATCTGTGGAGTTGCTTGGAATTGGTGTCCTCGTTATCTTGCGGAGCTGTCCTACTTGGCCAAGGCAGTCATCCAAAGTGGCTTTACGTCAACGGTTACACCATTACCATCCAGCATTCTTAATTACTGTCTTCAATTAACAGTTTAAGTTTCTTGCTTTTGTATCTACACTGTGCTAGAAAAAAAAAATCAACAAAATAAGAGAGGAAAAAACTTAAAAACATTTTTTGGGGGTAAATGACGATAAACTCTTTGTCTAAGAACAAATGAAAAGAATTTTTTTCTCATGGTTTTGCCACTGAACTAAACCAATCTTTCTTTTTTTATAGCATGGCTTTGCAGGATCATTATTAGCTGGCTGACCTACAGGGTCTGAAATTGCCAGTTCTCCATGGGGAAGTTCAGAGTGTTTGGCAGCTCAGTTCTGGACTCTGCCTTTTGCTTCCTTGTTTACTGTTATTAGCCTGGCCTGATTACACTTTTCAGGCTACATGATTGCAATTGGAATGTGGCCCATTATCGGAGAAATCAGACAATGTCATATGTAAAATATTTACAAAAGGCCGATGTGTTCTTGGACCTCTAACTGAATGGTAGTCATATATTATTTACTTAACACAAAACCCACCCTTCTGGTGTGACAGTCAGTCCTATTCCCCAGACACCCCTGTTTACTCATTTAGCTACATGAATCTTTAAAGATCACTCAATGAGTCATCCTGGTCCATGCTGAGTGCTTCTCGACCCACCCGCTTATCTGCATCCTTTGCTGTTTGATGTTGTGCTGCTGGGTGTAGCTGTTGGTTATATTAGGATCTCTGTGCAAACCTGTGAGCAAAGTGGGACCTAATTTGAACCTCATCTCTGACAAAAGTATGGAACCTTGAATTCAGGTGTTCTCTATAATCCAAACAGTTAAGTGCAAGATGCCTTCTTGCATGTTTTGTTGTAGACAGAAAAGATGTTGGGTTTGAATCACTAGAGTAGCATTTGTTTTGGCATCTGGACCTCATCAGCACTGTCTGACAGTAGACCTAGGAGGCTATAAAAATAGTAGTTTAAACTGCTGAGTATTCCCAGGATTACTGGATGAGCGCTTCATGCTGGAAAAATTTGCCTGTGTTGGTACATTTTGCGCAGTGCCACAATGAATTTTTCATTTATTTTGTTCATAAGAAACCTCAAACCTCTGCTAATTTCATGTAAATAAATGACACTGATGTTGAGATTAAGAACTAGAATGTAATCCATGTTAATTTTATTGATGAATAGTGCATGCTACTTCTGTATCTAATATAAATGAACAACACTAAAATAGACCAGCTTTATGTTGGCTGAGGGGATGCAAGGCATTAATGGTAATTTGTGACAATGAGTATGGAGTATTGGTTGGTAGATGAGGGTGCTCCCTTTATAAATGTGATGTTTTAACACGCCAAGTTTTTCCTGCTGCATGTAGCGCTTAAGATGAAATTTAGGTTATTTGAAAATAGGTTAGTGCTAATGTAATGAGCTGGAATCTTAATTCATGTTGTCCCCATTGTATTTAGGAATTTCCTCTTTTGCTCTTTTCCTACCCCTCTCCCTGGTATGTGATCATGGCGACCAATTTAAGTCATTCTTTTCATCCCTTAAGTTTCTATTGTGTAAGTTTTGGTTTTGATGTAGCTTGGCAATATTTGAGTTCAGTTGATGAATGTATCAACACCATGTGGGATCTACAGCAGTGTCTGGAAATAGCTGTTCATGCACAGTGGTTTCCAGCATTGCATTTGTAGCTCCCTGAAGCTCTAGGCAGCTTTGAAAGAGCCTAAAAAAAAAGTCATTTAAAGTAAGCAAATTTGTATGTGCTGTTAGACCAAATCTGAAACTTCTTAAGAAGCTGCATCTCATTGGAAAACTTCAAGGACTACATATGGAAAAACGTGACATGCACTGGTGTTGGCACACTTATTCCTTTCCTCCATGCTGCAGGAGCAACGTGATACTGAAGCAAGGAATTTCAGTTTTCCACAGATATTTTTTCCTCTACCTATTTCTGATAGTCTTATGGGTGTAAACAGGGATGGTGAATGGGAGAAAAGAATTTTGATAGGAGAACCTTTGTGTAAAGCTTTTTGCTCCTATGAGTTGTGGTTGTGTTTTGAGCGTTAAGTTTAATAGGTCGTTGGCCACACTCACCTTGTGCCAGTGTTGTATGGTCTTTCTTGCTCAGAAACAAGAGTTGCCATTCTCCCAGAGGTCATAAGTGGCTGACTCTGCCTTAGCAGATAGGTACTAGGATCCCAGAAAATACTCTCTAAAGGAAAAGCACAAGAAGTTGGATTTTAGAGCAATAAAATGCAGCTGCACTAAAAGGCTGTGCAGGTCGTTAAGTGAAAGCACGTAAGTGTAATTTTTGGAGAAGTGAAATGTTGGTGGATAGGACCTGATAAAGTGATATAATTAAAAAAATCTATTTCATATGTATTTGGAATGCTCTTTGCAAACAGAAGTTTCCAGAAAGCAATTTTTCTATGCAGAGAAGTAGGAACCAGATGGGCCACTTTCAGAAATTTAGACCGTCTCTCAAAGACACTTGGCACATCTGTTAATCGTCTGTAGACAAGAGTTGCAGCAAGTGAAAACATTGAAAATGGAGACTTAATGGAAGTTGAAATCCTGAAAGGTACTGGGAAACCAACAGCAAAAAGATATTTTCTTGGGTGGTAATTTAATGCTGAAATAAAGAATATATTTCAAATGCTACAAAGCAGAAAAGGCTGCTGGTATATTTTCAGTCAGTACTGTAGGAACAATAGTTATAGTAAATGGTTTTCTGGTGTGCAGATCTTAGTACAGATAAGTGATGACTGTGTGGATGTCGGATGAAAGAAGAGAAATGAGCCAAACTAAACAGGACCTCCTTTAAAAGTCCTCAGAAAAAGCAGCAGTAGAAAATCTGAATAAAGCACATAGAAGCAGTAAATGGTGTGGGAAAAGATGAGAAGGAGAATTGATAGTAATATCCCCAAAGTCATTGCTTGAAAGAGGTGCTGAAGTGCTTTACAGATTGGAAAAGTTATACTGGCTGGAGTGATGAAGAAAGGCTTCATGGCAAGGAGTGGTGACAGCCTACCAGAGGTAGTTGCTGTAGCTCTGCTTAGACCAGCAGCAGCAGATGTTGAATCCAGATATGGAGCCTATAATATCTCCTGTCACGGGGAAAATCCATATGGTAAGAGCTGATTCACCGAGGAACCTTGGGAGCCTTTTTTGGGGAAAGGCACAATCTTTGGCTGTATGAGTTTGAGCAAATTAAGTGGCTAAAGATAATGCTGCCTAAGTGGAAGAGCAAGGTGAGTTCAAAGGTGTGTCAACCAGGTATGCACCCTGAGACATTGAATGGTTAAAAAAGGCAGCCCAAACCCAACCCTGTTCATGATAGGCTTTGCAGTCTGGAGTAAAACACATGATCTTTTTCATCAGGGTTCAGTATAGAACACCTGAAGGGCAATGGAGCACCAATAATAATTAACATCTTCAAGGCTGAATTTCAATGTGAAGCATATACCATTAAAATGGATGAAAGCTTGAGAGAATGGCTGAGACCGGTTTGTCAAACAAAGGTTCATTCTGTCAGATCTGCTGCATATCTCTTTGCAAACAGATAATAATGTAGGTGAATCAGGGCTTTGATAGTATGTTGAAGAGATTTCAATTCTGATTTAAAAAATAATTCATTGACCAGTATTTGAATAAAGACCAAAGTGTAATGGAGCATGACAAAAAAGGCTACATTACCTCTCTCTCCTTAGCTAATTATTAATGGCTGCCCCAACAGTTCCCAACTCATCCATTCCTTTGGATGGTAGAAAACGAAGAAGGAATTTGATTTGCGTACCTGAAAGTTGCTGAGTGCATTCAGTGCGGTGGAAGGTCACCTGGCTTTGTTTCCAGTTTTCAACTTGTGGCAGGGAACTGTTTGCAGAAGCCAAATACAAAGCCATGGCTCAAAGTGGGTTCTTCACTTTATTCAGAACCTGTATGTATTGTTTGCCCTGAGAGAGTGCCTCATTTGGGAGTGGAGTCCCAAAGTACTACACCTTACCTAAGTATCATAAAAATTTGAGGCTTCCTCAGTGTAGAGAGGGAGGGTGGTTTCCAAAGCTTGGCATCTGTCTGTAAGAGGAACCTTCTGCACCAAGCGTGGCTAAGCGTGTTTTAAGCATGGTGCTGCAAATTACCCATTTCTGTGTTCTAAGCAAAGCATTACTGATTACTTTTGGTTGTACATCTTTGAAGCACTTCAACAAAGTGAAAATAGTTTGAAAACCTTTAGGTAGAGAGTTGCTCTGTGTAAGACAGAGACAGTCTGTTTGGTTTTCATGTTGGTTTTTGGCAGGCTTTGTTAGGATGCAGTGATATGTGCCACTTATTTCTTGTGAGAATCAGGCTGTTAGAAAGATGTGTTTTCATAACTCAGTAACTCCACTGCAGATATTCTGTCCCTTCCAGTGGAAAGACAGATTTCTTTCATCAAGATTTCAGATTCGCTGTTGCTTTTCTCATGTAACTTACGCGTGTAAATTTGCTTGTGGGCTTTTGAAGGTGAGAGCTGTCTTGGGTCCCAGACTACAGCAGGAAATGATGGCTTCAAAAGCCCTGTGGTGCAGCATGGGATCTGGCCTCCTTCGCTGCGGGCTGTGCGAGTGTGAGGAGGAGACTCCAGGGTGATTTGTCATTTATCATCACAAGGCTCGAGCATCTGAAGCAGACTGACTCATTCCCTTCCTAGTGACTCACTGTGTGTTTTCTTTTTCTTGGGTTGAAAAATAGCTCCTGTATTTCTAAGGGGAAGGTAAAGTGAGAGCCAGACCATAGATACCAGTTTGTATCGGTAAAAGACAAATACATGCTTAGAAGTATTTCTATTGCAGGAGTCCTGGTATCCTAGGAAATGTGTGTTCATGTGGTTTGAGGCAAGAACTGAGTCAAAATGTGTGTTGTTTCATCTGCCAGAACTGAGGAAGGATGCCCTGGCACAGAAGCAAACACATGCCAAGATGCCCTGGCATACTCTTGGGTTATTTCAACCAAGTTTGTCTTTTCTCTTGTTTAGTGTACCAGTATAAGTGGATTTCTTTTTCTGTGTTACCTGTATTTGATCATTGCTTGTTTTTCATCTCTGGTCCAAAGAGCTTCTTCCTGTGCCAGTTTCTCCCATTTACTCAGTTGTTTTAGTTAAAGGGCAAGAGTTTTCTCATAGAAGTTCATACACTGGTCCTCTACTTCATTAAGGAGAAGGTCTGCTTCTATGTGTTCTGCAGTGACACTGCAGTCACAATCCTCCCTTCCTGATGCTTAGATGTTACGTTCTCACTTAAGGTGTGTAAAAGAGGATCTGATTCACCAATGTCTTCCTGTGTATTTACAGAGGCCTCAAATAGGGTTAATGAAGCTGAACTTTGTGTCAAACCAAAAAATGCTGTCCTGTACCTTCACAGTTTTATCTTATGATTTTAAATTCACTTTTCAGGCATATATTTGCCTGTTATCTGAAACTGTCAAACCTGTACCACAGCTGTTTCTCTTTGAAATAGCTGCTGCAGTGCTTTGACGCTAACGTAAGCTTCCTGGTAAGACCGCGTGTTCATATGCGCAACCCTCTTGAAGGTGAAAGCTGTGCATCACAGGAGCCCATTGCAGTTGCTGGATCTGTAGCTGAGATGGTAGGGTGGGAGCAGGGAGTTGACATGAGCCACTGCAGTTACACAGACCAGCTAAAGTAGTTCAGCTTATGAGCAAAAACAGAGGAGTAATTTTGTGGAAGAAAGACGTTAAGAGTTCAGTTCCTTCACAATAACTCTGTTTCTTTTGGATAGCTCTAAAATAAAATCCTCCCCTATTCCTGCTTGCTAAGACTCTGCAATCAGATCTGCATATATTGACTCCCTTTGCTTAGAGCTCATTAAATTCTTTATTTAGTACTTACATTGAGGCAACAGCAAGTGATAGAAACTTACTGTACTGTAAGTCTAAGTGTGTATGTATGTAAATGTGAAAAAGTCATATTGACTAGCACCTGGTGTGTTGATAGCAGCTTGGCAAGTCTGTGCTCCAGGCTCCATGTGCATCATTGAAGGTTGCAGGGTGTGTGTGTGTGTGATGATGGATTTAATCATAGTTTCTGAGTTTTCTGCTTACTTTCTGTTGCTGTAATTCATGTTTATCCCAGTTACTCTGGAAGAGCATTGCTAATCTTCATTTCCTACTAGCATTGCCATGGGTTACAGCACAGTGCAAAGCTATGGGGTGGGTCTTAGGGAAAAAGCACCCACATCTGGTTTCCCAGCTTTATGCTTGGACACTTTTATCTCAGAGAAGGAGTAATGATGTGGGTGGTTCTTTGCTGGTCAGACTGTTTTAGCCTGAATCTTGTTTTCCGTGGCCACTCATGAAATCCGTCTTCAGGGAGGCGTTTAGTGAGGCAGAAAAAACATACCCTGAGCATTTTACTTGAAAACAGAAAATGTTTTAAACAGTCATGAATAATACAGATGCTGTCCATGTTCTCTTTGGCTAGTCAAGATAGCAGATTCAGATCTTTGTTTTATCAAGATGCATTGAGAGAAGGGTGGATTCAGGTTGTGCAGTATAATGTGCTCTGATCAGGAACTGAAACAAAAGTCTGTCTGAACCTTAACAGTTTTCTGCAAAGACGACACTTTACCAGGCTTGACACTGCCTTGTGGGGCTCCAGTATTTCGACTGAAGTGCCTCAAACTGTTCTCCAGATCCTTTGTAACTTGAACAACACTTCTCCCCCACGCATACATGACCTTCAAATGTCAAAGTGTTTGTGGAATAAAGATAGATGACTTTCAGTTGCAACAGTTTTTTTTGTTTGCCTTGCCTGAATTGAATTTTCTTGGAATCAATAGCTGATGTATTTGAGGTTCACCCTCTGTCATTGAATTATTGATACTTTTCTGAGTGCACACTTTATTAAACGTTAGAGTAGTCCTCACAGAATTTGCTGGTTTATTTTGAATTTTCTTGCATTAAAACTTCCTTTCTTTTCCAAAACTTTTCAGAAAGCCATTAACAACCTTCAGCCCACAAAATTTCTATAAAGAACTTTTTGTTGCCTCTGAATTTGTTAAACCTACGTTAGTGTGAGGTGTTACTTGTTTCTGAGACAGTTCTTGTGAATTCAGTTCAAAATGTTGTTCAGAAACATGAGGCAAGACTGTTTTCAACTTGCAAAACGATGATTCAAGATACTTATCTCTTCTAATGAGTGATTGACAGAGATTGCATAGAGTTCATCTAAGGAACCTTTCCCAACTAGCTAGTATGGAAATGTGACATATGAAGGAAACATATTTTATTTTTTTTTAAGAAGCGTTTGGGCATTCATTATTTCAGGATTTCAGCACTTGGATTTGAGGTTCTCATGTCTTCTCTTCCTTCTCTTTTCCAAATGCTCAGATTGGATGTAGGTGGCTAAAAAGGGGACTAGATTATTGAGAAACTCCATTATACAATTCATTTAGCTTCTTTTGTAAATCTGTTGCAGTGCATAAGGAAACTACCCCAAGTCCTGGTTCTCAACAATTTCTTTTCTTCCAGATGGCCCCAGGGTGCTTTGGATCATGTTAACTTGTTCTGATCTTGAAAAGTAGCATTTACTGTCTTTTTGCAGTGAACAGGGGAGCGGCAGAATAGCAAAGAGGCTTGCTCCTTTCAGACAGCATCAGTGGAAAAAAAGGATAATCCCTAGACATCTTGACTCATAGGTGCATACTGTAACTGTTTAGGAAAAAACATTCACTCAACATGTACTGAAATGGAAAGTTTCTATTTTTCTTTTCTAATCATTGCATCTGTCCTGCAGACCCTCAGGGTGACAAAGTATTAGCTTTGTTTAAGGCAGCCCTTTCCAATAACCACTGTGGTGCAGAGACTACGTGAACACGTAGGGTAGTCAGAAGAAATAACAGACCTTTTTTGTTGTTGTTTTGAGCCTTTTCAGGAATCGCAGTAGAAGATAAAATCCTAGTTAATAAACCCAGCATTTTTTATTGTTTGGTTTTTCGAGTGTGCCTTTTGAGTTGTTTTTCAGTTGCTGCTTAGCCCAGAGGAAGGCTGAAGTGCGTGTCTGTTGTGTTACGTCCCTTATTCTGCCTCCAGTGCAAACAGTCCTGTGATGACAGCTGGCAGAGAGGCCTTGAGATGCTGGCTGGCAATTTCATTTTCATCTGACAGTATCTGCTTATGGCATAGATGTAGGAAGGGGAAAAGTGACATTACATTTAAGACCAAGCTGTATCGTATCGTTTCCCCCTATTTTTCCTAAACTATTTGTTTGAGGGTTTTTTTCCCCTTTCTCACACTCTTCCCCTGCTCCTTGTCCACCCAGAGCTGGATGCCAAGATGGAGATCTTTGTATTGCTGGGTTTTTCCCAGTACCATTTGATGCTTGGAGCATGCGGCTGCAGACGGTGCAGCCACAGCAGCTCCCCAGCAGACGTGCTGCTGTGTTTGGGGCTGTCTGAATTTGTCTCCTGGTTTCCAAAGGATCGTCTGTGGCTCTGCACTGCTAATGTGGTTTTGAATAGTAGTTATTGCTAATCTTTTTTTTTTTTCCCGATTGCTTTTTCTGAGGCATCTGCATACAAGAATCTTTCCTTATCCACTGGGCAGCTAAGGGTCTAAATACATGTTTGGCTGTGAAGTCTTCAGGCTTTTCTCAAGCTGTATTTTCAAGCTTTCCCTCCAGAGCCCTATTGATGTCTTCTCTTCTTCATACAAGAGCTGGAGTCCCTGGGTTGTTGAGCAGCATTGTGAGCTGGTGCTGGACAGTATATTGAGAAGGGTGAGGAGAAAGGGGGAGAGCAGGGGCTCTTAGCAGTCTGTAATTCTCAGTGGGTGCTGAGGGGTGCAAGGTGCACCCCAGTGGGCTGGCATGTGGGCTTGGGTGAGCAACTGGAGGTAAGGTTACACATGGAGTTTAGCCAGTTTCACTGCATGGTGTCTGCTTGGGGCTATCTTTCTCTTGTCACCCATCCTGTCCTGAGGCAGATGGGCTCTCTCAATCAGCATCCCATTCTGCTGGCTCTCAGGTCCCTCCTTCTTCCTCAGGAAGAGAGGCTGGCTATGATGCTGTCACTTGATGTTAGTGGGGTCCAAGCTCAACAACCCTGGACTGCTAGGGAAGAAGCTGGTTCCAGACAGGCAGCAGTACGGGGACTCCTGGAGGTTTGCTTGCAGTTCCTTCAGTGCTCCTGTTTCTCCCAGCCATTGTCCCCTTTTGTGAGTCCCTGACATCTTTGCTGGGAAACACTGTGGGTGAAATGTTTGCAGCTGTCCAGAAATGGCACTAGAAGCTTTGGCAAGTGCTGTCTGTGAGCAGGCTTGAGGCTTGTAGTGTTTACTCATTGATACATGGGGAAGGAAGCCTGGGAAGCTGCTTTCCAGATCTCTGTCTCTCCACACATCTGGCTCATGTGGCTCCCTGGCAGATGTGACTGAGAAAAACCTGTGCCGTGCAGGGGCTCCTGCTACCACATGGGTTCATCTGCAGCCTCAGGATAGCAGCTCTGGCTGGAGGAGCAGCTGCCTCCAGGGAGAATGTCTTTATCCCCG
>JBCJKH010020770.1:0-18931 GCA_039877255.1 Loriculus beryllinus | reverse complement strand
AACACCCCCAAGTCCTTCTCTGCAGGGCTGCTCTGAATCTCTTCTCTGCCCAACCTGTAGCTGTGCCTGGGATTGCTGTGACCCGGTTGTTTCCTTGCTTGCTTGTTTGTTTTAAAAGGATATTGCAAATAGGCAAGAGGTTTATCATAGCTTCAGTGTAGCTTGAATATAAAGATATTAGGTATTTCTCGAGAGTCTGTACTCTGTGTCTATTAAAGAAGCTCCATTCTGGGGGGAGAAAAAGGAATAAAGCAGCAGATTGAAAGTGATTGTAACACACAGAACTCTTTAGCAATTTTATTTGCAATCTATTGGTGACTTAAAGTAGCAAACCACTTCAGACTCTAGTGCAGCCAAAGATGGAAGAGAGAAATAAACCAGCTAACTGAAATATTACTGCTAATTCCTTCTTTTATATGTCATCTTCCTTGTTCTGCAAGTATATAATGATATTAAGAAAGAAAACATAGAATGCTGAAGATGTCAGGATTTGTTATATAAAAATGTTTTGTATAACAGGTTTCCATCCAAGGTAATAGGTTAGAAACTTTTGATAAAAGAAAAGCTTTCCAGTCAAATCCATCACAAGGCTACAATGTGCGCGTTTTGTTAGGCAACAGAACAAGGATGAACAAAGAAAAGCAGACTGAAACCCTGATTCTTTTCAGATTCAAGGTCTAAAATGTCTTTTTAGTCGATCAAAGCCTCACAGCTGGATCAAGCCTTTAATTCCTGCAGTCCAGTTCTCCTTAGATCTTAGAGATCACAGGTAGTTGATTACAAAACAACAGATAACTTCACTGCACTTCTTCCATACTGAGCCACAGTATTTACTGATTTAAAAGTTACCTTAATACTGCTGCATATTCACATATAATGGATGTTGGAAGAGGTCTGCTAAAGTTTGCTAACTTGATGCTATTCAGCTTTCTGCATGTACCTGTACAGACTTTTAACATTAATATAATAATAATTTCTGATAAACTGGGTTTATTTTCTTAAGCTGCAATGTATGCTCTTAACTTTAAAACAAGGCTTATGCCTCTTAAGACTTTACATATGTGCTACTACTGTGCTGTCAACTGCTTGAGGGAATTCAGGCTCCTACCCTGCAGTGTGTTGCTGCTCTTGGGATGTGTTGCTGCTGTTGAGAGAATACTGATGATTCCTGCCTTGTGTGCTGAGATGTTTGATTTGTTCTTTAAACCTCTCCATAATAAATATATGTTCTTGTTGTACACACACACACACACACATATCCCTGAGATTGTTTGGTGTTTGTCACTTGTTTCGTTTCTATTAACCTATCTGTGTGCAGATTGACAAGGAGGGGAAACAAAGCTTTTCTATAGACTGGTAGTGTTTTATAAATGCTGGAACTGGTGAATGGAAAGTGTTTAGTAATTAACTGTTTCATAGTAATGCTGCATTGGTGTATTCAGGGGTCCTTGCCACTCTGGCCAGTGAGATTTCTGTGGCTTGAGTGTTGGATAATTTTTGTCTTTTCTGCTCATTCTGATTATCATCTTTTTGGTGAAAGAGTACCTAGCACAGTACTTTCCTTGTGGACTTGGATAAATATTCTTTCTTCCTTCTCCTGCCCTTAATCCAGTCCTTATAGTCTTTCCCTTCTAGCAGCTCAGAGATTCAGTATGATGGTGGGAAGTTAGGTCATACCTGTGACATATGAACAAGTGCTTAGGAATGCCCTAAGGAAGTGAGCAACAGAGCTGGAGCTTTGAGGAGACAACTCCTCTTCCACAGCCCTTTAACCTACTTGAAAGGAGGGACAGGTTGGAGCCCCACAGGTTGTAGGGCAGCTGTGAAAGGCTGGGGACTGATGACAGTCCTTTACTAACTAAAACAATTAAAGAATGACAATTTATACTGAATAAGTTACTGCAATTTCCCAAATTGGTTAAGTTAATAGAATAGCAGCCTAGTTAAAACATTTTGTGCACCTTGCTCTTATTCCTGCGTGTTTGGGACAGGTCTTCTGGGAACCACATGTGGGAAACTTTCTTGGAAACACTTCTGTGGTAATCTGGTGATTTGATTGTAATGACAGTATTAAAACTTTGGCTTATGAAAAGGTTGAATTGTGACTTGAATGGCTTCCAGTTCTGCAGTTCTAGAATGCTTCAGGTATATTGAAATTCTCAGTTGCTCTTCGCTTGTTTCCCTTTTATTTTTCTTTTGTTACTGCATTTTCTGCTTGAAGATGACTTACTCTGTTCCTAATCCTGATCTCTGTAGTTTCTAAGTGGTAGTTAATGACACATTTCTTGTAGAATTTACAAATTAATGAAAAGTTGGAAGGAAGAACCTGTGGCGTTAGGGAGGTCTCATGTTATGGGTATTATGCAAGTAAACCAAGTACCTATTTAGTCTGGAACAGTCACATTTTGTTGCTAAGTCAGCAAAATCACAAATCCTTAACATATGCGCAAACTGAGATGATCTGGCAAATACTTGCTGTCTTTGTTTCTCATACTTACTCATCAATTTTAAATACTTGAAATAGGGCTAGGTTTTACTTTCACTGTTTTCTTAAATGTAGATGCTTATAAAAGGGTAGAACTCCCCCTTCATAATTTCTCTGAAATGTGATAGCTTTTCTTATATTAGAAGACAAGAAAGGAGAGTCTGCTCTGATGCAGAGATGAGGGGGCTGATCCCCCATTTCTCCCCTGGGTCACATAAACTGCTCTGAACTTGTTTATCTTCCAGGGTAGCTGGGCTTTCTCTTGTTTTCTGTCTGACATTTTCATTGCTGTAAGACAAAAGGATAATGCACACAAATGTATATGTATATGTAGCTGTACTCTTCCCAAGTCTTTCCCTTGAGATTTTTCTAAACCTTAATTCAATTATCTAAATTTTTGTCTTTATCAGGTTTTCAAAAGCTGTGTAGGAAAACATAGAACAAGATTTAACTGCACCCTAGACTTCTCTTAAAAGGGAGAGTTACCTTATTAGCTGCAGTAATAGAAATAAACCTGAGTGAGGTGACTAATGCTAAGTCAACTTCAGCATAAACGTTTTTCCTTTCCATGGGAATGAAAACAAATTGCAACCATAGGAATAAAACTATATCATAAACATGAAATGTGCCACTTTCAGAAAGATTGCATGATATACAGTTAGAAAATCAGTCTGGATGGACATTTGCTTGGTTAATTGTGCAGTGTCACACTAAAAATGACAAGAAAACAGTGTTTAGGATTGTCTGGGTAGATCTGATAATTTCATGAGAGGTGTACAGAGTAAGGGTGGGAGAGGATATAAGTACAGACATATGCATTCATAGACACACAGAAGTAGGTAATTATCTGTTCATTGCCAGTATTCTCTAAAGAACTTCAAGTTGCAGGTGGTTGGTAGCGGACACATCTTCAGTTGCTACTCTTTCCATATCAGGAACATTCTCTTGGGGAAAAAAGCATGAAAAGAAAGTATTTTTCAGTTAAACTTATGCTAGGAAAGAATATCAGTTATATGTAATGTAGGGCATCTGTGTTCCTCTCCCTCGTTGCTTCCTTTTTCATTTGTTTTCAGTAAATGAGAACAAGATCTATCAAAGATGTCTTACATTTTGAAGGTAATCCCCTTGGAAAGAAAAGAATGATAGATGCTTTCTTGGGAGACAGAGTTTTAAAAGCTTTTTTTTTTTTCTGTCCTATTTTCGAGCACAGTCTATTTTAAAGGGTAAGATCAGCATTTTATCTTTCACCATATGGCAAATACTAAGCTTCATCTTTTGTCTTCTGATTCCCGACTGGTCTCAAGGTGAGTAACTAATTTTTTTGTTTGTGCACGCTCCGGCATGATGATGTTTTTTTGCATAGGTCTGAGAATAAAGACATTGTCCTTTTTACTGGAGGTGGGGTTGCAAAATTCCTCAGGTTAAATCCATTGTCCACATGGTTAACAGTGTGTTATGACTGCAGAATGAAAAGCCGTGCCTTTGCTGTTGCAAGCTAGCCAGTACAGATAATAGCTTTAGCAGTTTGCTAGATGCCTGTTTGTAATAGCTTGAGCAGTCTTGTCACATCTTAATCTCTGTAACCAGTACTACTGTGTACAATATATCTACTTATTCTTCAGTTGCATTAGTGTAGGTAGATGTAACTTTTAAGTAGGACCAAGAAATAATAATTTCCACAGTAACCACACCCCAATAAAGTGATTCATCTTTCACAAAACCACCATCCTAGAAAAATCTCTCCAACATTCTGTCCAAAATCCAGATTGCCTCAAAATACGGATGCTGTAATTCAAAGTGGCACTCTGATAATTCAGATTGCTTCTAACATGGGAATCATGTTCTGTCTTCAGTTTCTCTTCTGTGATGCATCAAAGTATGCTATCTCCACATGTGGCGTTTCAGCCTGGAACCATCACTCAAAATAAAATCTTGCCATAGAATTTGGTTGTTGTAACAGAAAGGAAATAGAAGAACTGTGCAAGAACACTATTTCGAAAATGAACAGTTGCATTTTAGGCAGTTGCTTTGCTGTTGATGTAAAACTTTTGGAAGTTTACAGATTTCTCTAAGGAAAAATATCATACTGAAACTTTAGTGATTAAAAGTAAAGAACATCCACCCCCTCCAAAAAAAAAATAATCCCCCTCTATAATTCTAAATCTCAATCCAATCTTTTAGGCTTAGTGGAATGAGTTTCACCTTTTCTTGTGCATCCTTCTGCTTTCTTACACCATTGCACACAAGCACTGCATAAACTGATAATATAAAAGAATATGAAGCCACTACAAGCTCAGTACTGTTTTGCTTGTTGCTGAATTAAGCCTTCCACTTCTAAATGAAGAAATTAACTTGATGTAGCAATCCTTCTGCTTTTGGTTGGCACTTCTGCTCGGCCTAGCAATCAAATGCTTTTTGGTCGACATCTTCAAACAAAATTTCACAATCTTCTGGAGAGGCCAAAAAGTGGTTCCTAACTCTCAGCTGCAGAATTTAAATACATTTCAATGAGCTGTTCATGGTGTGATCCATTTTAAAGATGTGTGCAGAAAGATCTCTGTATTTAAATAACGCAGATGAATATATTCCAACAACATTGTAGTTCTTTGGTGGTTCTTTTAGCTTGTTGACATAGGAAACGTACCTTGCAGGAAGTTTTTCTTGTTGTTTCAATCTGTTATCTGGCAGATGGAGTACAAAATATTTGGTTTATTCAATATATGGGCAAGTAGCTCCTTCCAAGTTATGAAGTCCTTAGTCATGCTCCATTTAAAGTAAGGAGCTCACATCTGGTATTCATTCTCTTGTTCAGCGCTATGGAAATGTAGCATATTTTCTTGTATTCTTTTCAACTTGATTGCAAAGGTCTTCTACATAGCGTGACCTAATGCCACAAATTAACTGATTTTATTAAATGTAGCTTTATTTCTCAGGAGTAAGATGCCCAAAACTTTTAGCATGCAGTCTTGAACACCTCACTATATTCCTTCTTTTATTGGTTTTGGAATCTTAATACAGCTAGCATACACGGCAACTTCATTTCCTTCTCCAGTTTCTTAAAAATGAACCGTTAAGCAGCAGTTCTAGTTTGTCCTTAAGGTAATCATCAGTGAAGTTATTGATGGGATTTTGTTTGTCATATAATGATGGTTTAGTGTTTCATAAAAACAGTAACTTTTGTACAGATCAGGTCCAACACTTCCTTATCCTCTTGCTATATTTCCATTCATTGTGGAATTTTTTCGTTTCATCATTGTCTTTAAGTGCAAATACCAAACTTCAACTTGAATAACAATTCTGGTGTAAAAACAGTTTTACTGTCGCAAAGACAGGTGGAGACTTGTTCCCTTTTTCTATTCAAGTAATCTGAAGAAAACTTTGCCTAAGTGCTTTCAGCTCTAAATTGCACAACAGAACAGTGTGAACTTGAACATTGTTGTGAGAAGTATATAAGCAGGTATTGAATAAGTCACAGACCTGTGTAAATGTTTTTAGGCCTAACTTGTAAACTAGCAAAGCTGTCATTTTTTCACAGAAGACACTTGAAAAATTGTCTAAAGAGAAATTATTGGTAGAGAAGCTTCATACGGCACCTTTCTGTCCAGGTGACTCTGGACAGAACATTAATACTGAGTGAGCTCCCAAGCCCTGCAATGCCTCTTCCTTCCTGCTGCCAGGGAAAGGAGTTTTAGCTAGACAGGTATTCTAACTATGAGTAAAAAGATAACGATGGTTTCATCTGTGAAAGATTTAAAAGCTCTCTTTCCTAGGCCTTAGAAAGAGCAGTAAAGGTTATTGTATAGTCACAGTTGGGGGCCAGATGTGTTGTTATTTTCTCCCTGTCCTGTGATGGCAAAACTTGTCTTTCTCAGTACTTGGGGTGGCCCATGCAGTAATTTTTCTTTCTGGTATAGAATGTTATTTGAAGAAGCTTTCATCTGGTTTTGCTGTTGAGTAGCTGTGTGCAGAGGGAAGGCTGGGGTTGGTCAAGACCCTGAGAAGAGACCTAGCAAGCTCTCTTGAACTGATGAAAAGAGATATGCCATAACTTGATAGGTACTCAGCAGTAAAAGCTCAGAGAAAGGAAGGAGGAAAGTGGGATGTTTGGCATTTATTATTGAGATGTTTGTCTTCGAGAGCAATCACTCCATGTACTAAAGCTCTACTTCCTGGAAAGTGGTTGGACATCGTCTGCTTATGGGAAGTAGAGATTAAGTATTTTGTTTCCCTTTCCTTCTGCACGCGGCCTTTGCTTTTGCTTTATTCAGCTGTTTTTTTGGTTTTGTTTTGTTGGTTTTTTTTCTGCAGCCCTGAGGTTTTTTTTCCCCATCTTATTTTATCCGTGACCTGTCCTGCTAAGGAGGGGAGAGATAGAGCAGCATGGTGGGCACTTTGCATCCAGCCGAGATCAACCTACCACAGTATTGTATGTCAGAATAAGAGACTCAGAGCAGCAGAAAACTGTGAACAGTCATTGTTGCTATGGTGATCAAATCAAGCAAATTAAAATCCTTCTTTTCTCAGTCTGGAAAGATGAACCCCATAGTCTCTTGTTCTTAGTGAGGCTTGGAAATATCCCGTGATTTCACACGTTATCTTGCTGTGAATAGGACACCTGTTCTTAATTTTGAGATGTTAAGGTGATGGATGTCTCAGATGGGACTGCATGTTCAGTAAAGTCTGGCATTTTAAGCTGTTTATGTGTCTGCTTTAGGGGACAGTTAAATAAATGCTAATGAACTTCATCAGTCTTTCAGTTGGAAGATATTGCTTTGAAATAGCTAAGAAGAAAAGAAAGCATTTGTTCAAATTGGCAGAGGAGGCATGGACAAGATCTGCAAAGGCTGTCACCCTATACCCCCACAGAGTACTGCTGGCCTAGGAGTGCAGTGTCGATGGTAAAATAGCAAGCAGTAAACAAAACACAATGCTTCAAACAAAGTAACTTCCATATTGCCTTGTCCTACTGTGCTCTATATTTAAACATTCTGACATTAAGTGGTTTTGTATGTGAGCATGTTTCAATATAGGGAGCATAAGCATGGAATATATTGTTCGTGGAAGTAGAAGGAAGGGGATTAATCTGCAGAGATAATTGTTGATAAATGTCACTGCATTAGGGTCTACAGCCTACTAAAAAGCCATTTGGGGCATAGGTTGGAACATCCAGTGTGAATATCCATGGGTGGCAAAAATCAAAATGTTCTGACCCATGTCATCAAAACAATCAAGTTAATACCTTTTCATGGGAAACTTTCACTAGCTTCGTGATATCTGCCATCAATCATTCAGCAGTATATGTTGCCATGACAGCAACATAAATAATTGTTCTGTTTGTGTGAAGCCCTTAGACTACCTTTGAGTGACAAGGTTGCAGAGGCCATTAGTTGCATGCTTTCTATGAGAGATCTTAAGTCAGCATGCTATTTCTGCACTTGTAGAGTGAGATTTCTAGGAAAGTAACTGGTGGTTGTTCCCAAGTTGTTACTGCTGTCTACACAAGTCAATAGTGCTTTACTGAGTTAAAAGGGAGCACCATTAAAATGATGACATTCGTGAGAACTGACAGCAAAGAAAAGACTTAGGAACCTGTGGTCTTACTAGTCAATGGGACAGTAGACAGTGACAACACTGCAAAGCCTGAGGTACTAATGTCTCTGCCGTGGATTCTACTGGTAATGTTATACCCATGTCTTCGAAGTCTCTGAGCCTACCCCCCAGATCATTGGGATTCCTTCAGGGGTGCTGATAAGATGGATAATGTCATCAAAGGCTGGTCCCTGTCACTTTTGAAAAGTGATATTAGAGGAGAGGTTCTCTGTTGCTGGAATTAGGTAAACCTCACATTCATCTTCAAAAAAGCATCTGACAAGAGCTTGTCCAGGCACACAAACAACAACATGACTGGGGGCAGTCAGCACTAATCTACTAATAAAGGCAAATTGTAGCCAACTGTGCCAGTTGCTTTTTATGATGAGATCTGTGTTGTGTAGACAAGGAAAGAAGTGCATACTGTTTACCTTGATTTCAGCATAGCTTTTGACAGACTTTGCCATTGCATCCTTAGAGCCAGATTGCTGAGGTATAGACCTTTTGTATGGATGAATAGGAGGCTGGAAAATTGGGTGGACCACTGGGCTCAAGGAGTTATAGTCAATGGGACAAACTCCAGCTGCCAGTTAGTTTCTACTGGTATCTCTCAGATACATCCTAATGATTGCTAAATGGGTAAATCCCAGTTAGCATTTTCATTAATGATTTTGACAGTGACACAAAATGCCTGCTCAGCATCTGTGGATAAGACCAAAATGGCATGATCATTCAGTATACTGGAGGACCAGGCTACCTCCTCATAATAGAATTAAGTTTCTGGTGATATCTATTGCTGTTAAGAGAGAAGAATCAGAATACACAGAATGTAGCAGCAGGACAGTGTATCCTAGTCTGCCTGTCCAGGAAAAAATAAGGCAGTGACAAGTTAGACATGTAGATGGCTTTCTCTTGTATTTTCAGTGGACTCAGAATGAAGACTAGAAGGTTTTCTTGTCTCTGTAAAGAGTCCAAATTAGGAATATATATATTTTCTCAAGATCAAATCAAATTTAGTTGTAATTCTCATAATATTCAAAGAGAAATTCACAATGCTTCTGAAGTTAATAGGAACGCCAGGGCCAGCTACAGATGAGATAAGAGTAGGTTAATCGGCGAAGCTAGGTAAGGGAAGAGAGGAAAGGGAATGGACGAGCCAAAGATGTGAATTGTAAAAAGGTTTATCCAAGAGAGATTTAGTCTGACTAAAGACCATCCTATATCTTTTAAGTGTAAATGATTTTTCTTTTTGCACACCTTTGTAAGGCAGGATTGAGCAAATTTTTGTTAATCATGTCCTGATTCAGTTACAGATAGTCTGCCTTTGCCAGGTGTATGTGAAGGGAGAACCCCCTAAGGCTGCAGCAGAAATATTTCCTCTTGGTTTTTTGCCTCCTTTCCCCAGTTTAGTAGCATTTCCTGAGATGGGAGTTTTCTGCCTGTCTTCTACCTGCCATTCTGACTGTAAAGGTATCATTTATGGTTTTACTGTCAAAATCCCACTAAAAGAGCAAATTATATTTTTGAAAGAAGTGTGGAATATATTAAGGAAAAATTGTGTTCTGTTTGGTGCTCCTGGAGAATAATCTGCTTTAATATAATTGAACAAAGACATTCTAACTCATTCTAATTACTCTGAAAGCAACATACTTGAGAGGGACCCCAGGGAAAGTTGGAAGATGTACAGTACATGGATACATCGGAAATCACAAGAAAAATGTCATTCTGGCCACCAATTAATGCAGACTAATTGATTATGCTTTAGTTGACCTTGATTATCCATTAGAGAGTGTCAAATGGAAAGTCAATATAAATGACAAAATGTAAAAGTGCATGTTACTGTAAATCAGGTACATTAGTGACATCTGTTGAGAGTTCAAAACTCTGCTCTAGGAAGATGTTCAGGATTTTAATGCTTTCCTCTCTGATAACTTTCTTACGCTGTGTGATAGCCTCATGATGACAGTGTCTCTGGCAGGGATACAAACCATGTCTCAAAAAGTAGTTTGAGTCAATGGGTATTTTTCTCTAAATAATACTTTTGAACCTATGAGTGTTTTTTTTGAAGAGAATATGTCCCACATATAATGCATAACTAATTTCAGTGGTATATGGAAGTTCTGTTTCGTGATGCTTCACAGGCACGTTTGTTAGCATCCAACTAGATACAAACTATTCTTTTCAACTTAGTGTAGTAAAGAAGTTTTGTTGACCATCTGTGAGTTCTTATACCAACAAGTAGTCTAAGAAACAATATCCAAAAGCAGGAGAATTTGGGGGTATAATGAAATAAACTTTATGCTGAAATGTAACTTGCTACTGAAGTAATCCTCCTCTTAAATTCACATCTCTGAAAAGAGGAAGGGAGCTAGTGAAGAAATTCTTGGACTAAACAAAATTAGGTAACACACATATTGGGAAGGAGGCTTTTCCAAGCAGCTGACAGTCTGCCAGTTCTTCTCACAACCTGTATTTCTTATGTTCAGGTAATTAGCCAAATTTGTAGTGTTTACTCCTGAAAGATGTATAGAATCAGTACAAAGACCAGAAACCCACAATTTGCCTATCTTACCTTTGGCCATGCTTTGTGGTACTGAAAACAAAACATGTTACAAGGAAGATGATCACAGCAGTATCACTACGTTGTGCATCTCTTGAACAGTTATAAATGAAGTGTGTCTCTCTGTTTCATGGCTGCATGAAGTTGATATTATATAAATGCATAATTATGTTCACAATAGTAGTTTTAGATAGATGCTAGATGACACTTTGGCTTTCTTCATGAATTTTGACCAAAGCTGTATTTCACCCTGAGCAAACCGAGAGCTAAGGTGATAGTAACCTTCTTGTATTACCAGTATTATATTCCGACTGTAAAACCAAAATAATTATCTGCTTTTAGAATGGAGGTGTACAAAACTAATTTGTAAGAAGAGATGATGGGGGTGTGGGGGAATCATAAGTAATGAAAACAATCCTTCATGCCCCGAATATTAAGGTGAAATTTGCCTTTCTCAGTCAAACCATAAGAAACATAAATAAAATAAAAAATCTATACCATGTCTATTCATCTTAGAGAAAAATTTCAGCAGTGGCTTTAAATTTGTCATATTTTCCTTGTTTCTGGACTAATGAGCTGCCAGTCCATGGTGCTACTGTGTTCTAAAAACACTTTCACATCATACTCATTTTTAAATAGTATTTGTATTTACCAGGACTTGTAATGGTCTAGTAAAATATAACATTGAACAGTTAGTTTCTTTGGGTCTATACAATGTAAAAATAGTAAAGTAGCAAGCAATTAGATTTTTTTTTAAATGATCTCAAAAATATTAATTTAAAACAATTCACATGTAGTTAATTTGATGCTTGCATTATAAGTAGATTCACCACTTTAATATATAGCTTGCATGGAAATGCCATTTCAGTTAATCTTAGCAGTTAAATTCATAGTCAAACAACATGAGGTTATGATACACATTTTTACATCTGATTTGTTCAAGACGTTTGAAATCTGTGTACAGGCAATTAAAGAAAGAGCTGGAGGAAGGGTTCCTCTTGCTTTAAATGTCTTTTCTAATACTAATTGATACCTTTCTGTCTCTATCCTGGAGACAATGTCTCATAAAACTAGTGAGGAAAAATTCAGTTTACATAGAAAACGTGTCTCTATTTTGATGGTACAGCAAATGTACATTGCTTAGAGTCCATTTTTAAAACCTCATGGATAATTGATTGGGCTGAATTCCTAGTGCTCAATGCCCATTGACATGAATTACTTCTTTCTTCTAGAGGTTTTTCCATTCATCAGAAAGGAAAAAGGCTAATGAGGAGTACTTTAGCAAACTTCTTTAATATTCTTTCATGTTTACTTGGCACAAAATAAAGATGTACACCACCTCCTCTCCTCCCTCCGTCTGCATGACTGTCGAACAAACAAAAACCCCAGAGCAGATATGTTTTAGTGGTAAATCTAACTATTCATTTATCAACATTTATAGAAGAGATTGAAAGGAGAATTCATGACCTAAATTTTAACTGTAATTTCTCTTATATTTTTAGTTAAATAGTAAACACTCTTCAATGCTTTCATAAATCAATTAGGTAAATTACTCCACTAACACCATGTTAGCTGTTTTATGATTAAATGGCTGATTTTCTTTCAAAATACAGTTTTTTTATTTTTTTATTTTTGTGATTTGTAAATTAATAGAAATGATTATTTCTATTTGATGATCCAAGCAAAGATGTTTGGGTGATAAATATTTATTTTCTAAGTGTTTATTATGGTATGTTGATATTAACATAAAACATAAGAATTCTGTTAAAATATTATCACCATAGCTGCTGTTACCATTGGTGTTAGAAAAGCAATTAGCATATTTTGTTTTTCTTAACACCAAGATAAAGATAATACTTTTAGCTAAATTATTCTATTCTGCTTATTCTTGAAATATAAATATATTGGAAGTAATGTTGCACTGGTAAAACAAGAGTGAATTTTTCCTTCCTACAAAAGCTGCTTTGTCCTTAGGAATAAAATCTAATTACAGTCATGTTCTTAGTCCAAGAATATTTTTATTCTTTGACATACAACGTATGCACTACTTTAAATATAGTTCCAATGTTAAGAGATAAAAATGTCCTCAGTGATGCTATGTCTCTAAAAATGTCTAGCTTCTTGAAAAAAATAATCTGCTTATAAGATGATAAACACTATGACATATTATATTGCAATTGTTACTTCAATGTGTATTAATGTTATTATAGAACCAAGAAAGGTATTTCTAATGCAGGTTACTATATCAAAACTGACTTTTGCTTTCCTTCATGTTTAAAAATAACTTTAGTGTTGAAATGTTCACACACAGAATTTTTCTACCTGCTCTACTCAGGTAATGAAAACTACCTGCTCTACTTTGTAATGAAAACTGATTTTTATATATCTGAGGATACATATATATATCTAGGCGTGTACACGCATATGTGTAAATGGATATTTTATTGCTATTTTCTAAGTGGAAGGCCTCAATATGTTTAGTTTCTGTGGGTTTACTTCTTTACTCCTTGTGGTTTGTAGCCACTTAACTTGAAAAAAATTTATTGCAATTGCTCCTTTTGTGTGACCACATGTGGTCCTGGGTTGGTTCAGAGGAGCTTGTGTGCTGTCTTGAGAGGTAAGAGTAAGCTGATAAGCCTCCCGGGTGTTCTGGTATAAATTATTTCTGCAAAATGCT
Organism: Loriculus beryllinus; assembly: GCA_039877255.1. Taxonomy (NCBI): domain Eukaryota; kingdom Metazoa; phylum Chordata; class Aves; order Psittaciformes; family Psittacidae; genus Loriculus; species Loriculus beryllinus. The sequence goes on along the minus strand of JBCJKH010020770.1, from coordinate 5,620 downwards.
TTCATTCCTCCTTCTGTAACAAGGACATCCTCTTCACTCTGCAATCCATTTAACCTATCGTAGAGAAAGGTAAAATGTAATTCAATCATGTCCTCCAAATACCTACAGAGGAAAGATAGTTTTGACAGTAGAGGGCTCTTTACTAAATACTTTTTTCTGCTAGATTAATTTCCAGTACTGAAGCTAGACAAATTGAAATGGAAAATAAGGTGCAACTTGTACCTTTTTTTAAATTTTAAGCAATTAACAGCAAGGACAATTAATGATTAAAGTAATATATCAAGTGAGGTCATGCACTCTTCAAACTGTACAAACTTTACATGATGATTGGATAGCTTCCAAAAGGTATTTTATAATTTTAACCACAAGGTTATGGGTTTGATGCAGACAATGTCTGAGTGAGGTTCAATAGAAAGAGGTCAAACTACTGGTTCTCAGTTGTTGCTTCTAGCCTACAAATATTAATCTTTCTTTCAAATTATTCTTGACAGATACTGTCATGAGCTTTTCTATGCACTTAAGTCCTGAGGCAAAACCCACAGAAGACTTTGACATCAATGGGCTTTGGATCTAATCCATAGACAGTTAGTTTCTTTTGGAAAACTTCAAGTGAACTGTAAGTGAAAAGTTTTATACAAGTATTATTGCAGCAACCAAAGTATATTTATAGCAGTGGCATTTTGAAAATGAGAGATTTGAAGGAACAAAATGTGTATTGGAGGAAATTAATAAAATCATCTTTATCCTATCCTGTAATCTCTCAGATGTAGCATGCAGGGTAGTTCATGTCTCTAAATATTAAAAGTCATCTCTTTAATATGTTGCAGAGTAACAAATACATGTTTACCTCTTAACTACTGGGCCTTCACTGGATTAACCACAGTGTTTGCTTTATCCAGTCACTTTGACTATTTTGAATATCTAACTGGTGAAATCTGTCAGTGAAGGTCAACGTAATTGTTATATCCAAGTTAGGACTTATTTTACAGGCTTGAAAATAGTAGAAGATACTTATGTAGGAAAAAAAAGTATCAGTAGTGTGAATATCTAGACTATTTTGAAATGTGTACAGTGCCATCAATTGTGAAAAGCACTTCGTAAAGTGCTGTGAAGTTTCTTACCACAGTGTTACCAGATATAAGTTTGTCCTCCCAAGCCAAAAATTGAAATTTTTTGGCTCTGGCAAGAATAGCAGTGAATTTCAATATGCTTACTGAAATGCAGGAGATGGTAATTCATGTTTGTGATCACTAGTCTGAGCTTAACTTGTACTAATCACTAGAAACTATGTGAAAGTAAGTGGAGATAAAAGACAAAATCGCTGCAGAACGCCACGAACTTTTGAATCCCTGAAGAATCATATGCTCTATGTACATATTTGAAGCTAAATTACTTCTTTTTCTGCCTTCTCAATTTTGTCAAAGGTTGGGTCAAAATTCCTGTGGGATTTGTTTTTCTTTTCTACATTCAAAAGATGATTTCTCACTTCTTGCTCATCTGTCCAACATCTGTCACATTAAACTTTTCATCTATTTTTTTGCAGTAGATGATGGTCTCGAAGCTCAGCCTGTGTCCTCATGTCTCCTTATTCACTGATCATTTTTGAGAAAGTAATTATCTTACCCTTTTTTCTTACATTTTCTTATTCTGCATCTCTGAGAATCCCGCCACGTGTGGGCTTCCTCTGATCAATGCATTGTCTGGAATGTAGACACATGTAAGAAGGTAGATTTAGTTTATAGCAGGTGATAGGCTGAAGTAGATACTTCTGTGGCACCACTCATGTAGTTCCAAAGTAGATGCGTAGTTTGGGGGGTGTGTTCCTGAGCATGAGGTTTTGCTTGTTCTGAGTTCTTGTTCTCTGATCTGCAGAAGTTTGTATTGCACACGCCTGTGCAGAGGCTGATAAAATCAGTCTTGTGACACTAGCAGTGGTTCCCATGTCTTATGCTAGTGACAATGTTCCTATGCACCTTTATTCTCTGAAGAAAATGAGTTTTGCATAGGTGAAAGCACTGAAGTCAGTGTCAGCAGAGGTCTATTCTCCAAACCTATTTTCCGGTAATATTCATTAATTACGAGAGCTTGATCAATCACGTGCATTACATATTCTGTTGGAAGAAAGTGTAAGCTAGTTCTCAGGCAAATCTTGCAGAGCTTTGCTAATATTCCAAAAAAAATATATACATGTAAATATACTTCTTTCAGTCATGTTTTCACCATGGCCATAAGTGGCTTACTGAGACTTTTGGGGGTGGGGGAAGAATTCACCCCTTCATCCTAAATGAAACATTTAATAGTCTTGATGAGACTAATATTTCTGGTCATACAGTCTTCTGATGTATTTAAAATAACAAAATTTTTGATTTTAGAAAACTAATCGAGAGACTCTTTAAAGGCTGACACAAATAACCCATCCTTGATTAACTCTTCCAATAGCAGCTATTTTTACTCTGACAGCAGGAAGTAGTTTAAGATTCTTTATGAAATATAATGTCCAGAAAAAACCTCTCTCCCCTTCTGTCTTTTAATAATAACAAAACCCCAACATCTAGCCACATCAGTCCCACTGTGAGCTAATTTTATCTTGTCCACTTGTTGTCACTTGAGGTTTTCTACTGATTTCACAGCTGTATTCCTGTATAGCCTTCCTGCATGATACTTAAGGTCTGCTCCAATTTATTTATTTAGATTTTATGCACAGGGATAAGTTACAACTCTTTGATGCAAAGCATCTTATTTTCCAGGACACCCCACAGATATTAGAAATTACACTGGAATGCAAAAGGTTTTCATCCAAGTAAATAATTTGTTTTCCAGTAAAGAATACATGATCTCACCTCTGAAAAGAGATTTGTTTTGTTGTTGTTGTTTCTCTCATAACTGTAAATGACCTGTGAGACCCATCTGGTCTTTCCACAAATCATAGGAAGAAAACCCTTCAAGGGTAAAATATTATTTATTCTATGAGAATACAATTTTAAATTAGATATGGAAAGTGTTTGACTTTATAACACTGCATGTGTCTGATTTGAATCGCTCGCAGCTTGTACTAATATGCCCTCTTAAAATGTTATATTGCATAATATCTATGTAGGAAGTATAAAAACCTTTCTCACCAGCAAGCAATTGCATATGGTCTGAAAATTAATCCCTCACTACCAGCCTACAAAAATAGAAAGCCAGATTTGTTAGTAGACTCCAGCTGCTTTGTGCTTCTCAGTCAATGCAAAATAACCATAGACCTAGCTTAAATGTTCAGTTAAAGTGGGTTTACGTCTGCTTTACATTACCAAAGCAATGGAAAGCAACTGGAGGGGGCTCATGAATCTGGACGATTCTGCAACTTGACGCCACAACCCATGTTGTACAGCAATATTAATAGGCCGGCTAGGATGCTTCAGTACTTTCCAATTGCATGCTGTTAGGATACCTTTGTGAGCTGAGAACCTATGATTATACAGATGTTAGGTGGAAGAATCAAAAGGAGAAACTTCATGGTATTAGGTGTCTAATACATTTACAACTTTCCAGATAGAAAAATTGTGTGTCCTGGGGAAATGTATATGAATAATGTAATGTAATTCAGATCATGGTCAAGTTCTAACATGAATATACAAAACTGTACTGCATTTAGGAACTGGGAAGTTTTGTTCATGTTTTGTCAGTGCTGACTTCTGATCTGGTTTGTGTTTTGAAATTGACTCAGAATTTACAAGCTCAGTTACTGGTTCACAGCTGACACATGAAAATTTCTAGAAAAGATTTATTCAGTTTTCATATCATGCTATGCATGTCTCTGGCACTTGCAATTCTGTTCCAAGACCGAAAATAGTCTGGTTTTGCAGTCCATTTTTCTGCAATCCCAATATTCAGTTACGTTTTCAAAATAAGGAAAGAAATCCCAGCTGTCCATGTGAGCCAACAACAAAGAATGGTGGAAGAAATCTTGACAGATGGAGCATTATTTTTCCCTGGGAGGCAGAAATTACTTTTGGATTCCTTTCTAAACCTTCCACATTAAAAACTGATGTAGAGATTATGTAGAGGTGGAGGATATCACCTACAGCAATGTAAATTTGCATAAGAATCAGGGTGTTTAAGATAAAAGCCTTCCAAGCTGTGATGCTGATATACCATTGGTTAGGAGCTCCATGCCAGCTGCCCAGCTAACAAGTGGCAGGCAGTGGGGATAGTTTGCATCAAGGTCTTGAGTCAGTACTTGACTGCTGCTTCTCACTGCTCCTATGGATTAAGCTGGTTGTGTTCAAGGTCACCTCTTCTGTGATGGTGTGTAACCTTGGATCAAACTTTTGTGAAAAACAGCAAAACTGTGAGAAGCCTTGTCTTGGGGCCTTCACATATTGTCTTAAGAACTGTATTTATGGACAACAGGCAAGAGCCTGAGCTATGCTGCAGTTACTCCTGTATCCATTTTTCCTGCTTTTCATTGTCCCTTGCTGATTTGACTTCTGGGGTAGGTAAGGGGCCAGGAATGACAATGGTGGGTTGTGGCCAGTCCTAGTCACCAACTCGAGTTCATCCTGGTTTGCCTTCCTGGGGAGCTGCAGTATGAGGTCTGGTTAGGGAGTGAGGGCACCATGCTGCCCCACCACCTCCACTGCCACCCATTCTGGTGCCTAAGGCTTTTATCACCACAGCCACAGCACCCTCTGCTCACTAATGTCTGCAAAGATGTGGAAGGAGTTGACATGAAAAATGTTATACTGGATGGACTGTATACTGGGTGGTTGGAACAGCCAACAACTGTAGTCTTGTAGCATCACCCTGCTGTGAGAATAAGGTTACAGCTTCATTTTTATGGTTTTGACAGGCTGTCTAATGGTGTATAGCCTACACAACAGCATGGTTTTACTTTTGCCAACCTAAAGATTTTCAGTATGCAGTAGCCTAATGCGGCTGACACACACTGCTCTTTTGTATGTTTTCCCACAATGGACTGTTATATTTAATGAGTAATTGTTGATAATCTTGTGGATATTTCTGCATGACATGGTACAGCTTTTGATGAAAAAAGATTAGTTAATATGCAATACTTTGTGCTTCCCTGAGCCTAAGACATCATGTGCAGTTTCTACAGTTCAGCTGATGTCAAGATTCCCTGCAATCTGCCATGCCATGAGATATATCAAAGCTTCTAAGAAACAATGAATTCTAGAGTTAGTGATAAAGGCATTTTGTATCTACACATTTGTATACATTCAGAATCCCATTTGCATGATGATCTAAGGCTGCTGTGAATATTGTAACACACCCCAGTGACTTGGAAAGAGCTTAATTTAAGTGCACAAAAAATGCATATGTCAAATATAGTCATGTAGTCTCTTTCAGCAGTGGATGTTTCCTATATATTTTACTGTAGGTCCTAATGTAGAAGAGAAAAGGTTATAATTTTATTTAGGACAAGATCATAAAATACCTCAAACTGTTATACATATGTCCTGGGTTCAGCGCTAGCAGTCATTTTTCTCCTTCTTAGTAGCTGCTGTAGTGCTGATTTTGACTTTCAGCATGGGAACAACGCTGATAACACCGATGTTTTTAGTTGCTGCTCAGTAATGTTTACTCTGACCAAGGACTTTCTGAGTCTCATGCTCTG
>JBCJKH010020766.1:6223-27945 GCA_039877255.1 Loriculus beryllinus | reverse complement strand
GCACTCAATCCCACTGTCCATGTCAGCGACAAAGATGTTGAACAAGACCGGTCCCAACACCAATCCCTGAGGGACACCACTTGTCACTGGTCACCAGCCAGACATTGAGCCATTGACCACAACTCTTTGTGTGTGGCCATCCAGCCAGTTCTTTATCTACTGAGTGGTCCACCTATCAAATCGATGTCTCTCCAATTTAGAGACAAGGATGTCATGTGGGACAGTGTCGAACACTTTGCCAAGTACCAGTACAGAAAGCAGAACATGGAGCTGGGAATGGAAGGACAGGGTAGGAGAAGTCAGGATTTAGATAATCTGAAACTGCCACAGAATTGCACCTTAAACTCCTTAAAGTAAGTAGAGTCATTTTGAGAGAAATGAGTTAAGGAATGATCATCTAAGTGGCAATCTGGGTAGACTAAATAAAATTGCATTCTCTGGCTGGAACAGTAATGAGACCATGCAGGACAGAGTGAGGAAGACAAAGCTTCAGCTGAGTTAGACACAGCTAGACACAGTTCCCACCACGACTGACATACCACTGGTATCACATGCTTTATGAGACCACCTGAAGCTGCATATGTCAGAGTGATTCAGATCAGAAAGAGTTTTAATTAAGAAACTCCAGGTTAAAGCCTCAAGTAATCCAGCCAAGTAATAGAAGAAGGAGAAAAACAGTGGATCAGTTGCCCTTGTATCACTGGATAAAACCAGAAACTGAAACTAAGCAGGAAATCTGACAAAATAATAATAATAATTAAAAAAAAGAAAAAAAAAAAAGAAAAAAGATACAGGGTCAAAAAAAAAAAAAAAAAAAAAGAGGAGCTTTGAGACTTTATGTCACCAAATTACATAAATTTCTTGAATCATTTGGGTAGTTCTGATTTCACTCAACTAAGCATCAGTAGAGTGTGTGGTTTGATCCATATTGCATAAATATTTCATTGAGCTGGGAAGAGACAAATCAAAATACAGGTCTGGTGCAACTACTTCAGAAATTAATTTCTGAACTTCCATTACCATAATGATGCTAACATACTTGAAGTAGCTCTGACGAAGAGAAATAAAAGTTGGCTTAAGATCTAGAAGAACCCACAGTGAGCATGCACTTTTAACACAGAACTCATGGGATATATAATGCTAAATTCAAGAACAGTGAAGTGCAGATTAGGAAAGACTTATGAAAAACTTTATGAAAGCTTTCTGAACAACAGGATATTTTACATCATGCAACAGGACCACAAGTGGGAGCTGCAATGTGTGGCCACCACAGAGGACAAAATAAAACATTGGTATAAAGGATGAGGTAACAGATCCACACATATCTGTTACATTTGGCGACAGGTAAGTTTAAAAGAGAACAGGATGGCTGCTAAACAAACATTAAGTATGACAGGAAGAAGCCCCTAACATCAGTAGCTCTCACATTCTACATGATCTCTAATATCGCATTTACTTTATTCATTCAGTTTGATTTCATCAACCACATGTCACTTTTGGCTAAGAGTTATAACCTCTACTGTGAAAAGGAAAAGATATTTGTAATTTTCCTCAAGTGCACTTGATTATAGCATTCCTTGAAATGCCAGAAAAACTGGCTTACCTCTCCGACTATCCACGTTTTTACACAAAAGCATTTCCAGCACTGGTTTCTGCTGACACAGCTGTTTTGCAGCCAGAAGAACAGGCTCTTTTTTTAAGTATCAATAATAAAATGTAATAAAAGCATGACACATCACAAAGCTCTTGGAGCTACTCCTAATGGAGAGCTATAGAGCGAGCACAATCTTCTCCCGTAATCCCATCACACCACGAAAGGATCGGGTGTTTAAAGTGATCTTTCCTGATTATTGCCACCTTTAATACTGCTGGGGTGGTGAAGGGCAGGGATGAGCACCAGCGATGTAGAGAGCATTAGGTCCTCAAAATACTTACAAATAAAGTTGCCTCAATTTTGGCTCAAAGAGAGACACCTCTTGTGTTTCTTTCAACTAAAATTTCACCTAAATCATCTCCCCAACAAACTCACCAAAAGCCAACCAAACCACAAGATCAAACCGTTCTGGCACGAAAACCTCATCAGCTGCACAGGAATAAAACCCGACTGCATTCGGGAAACACAACACCGCTGAACACATAAGGGGGCCCATCCCGCCAACCTAAGGACCAAGCAAGATGACTTCGGGAGGAAACTTCCCGGTGAAAGGCGGTGCCACCTGCCCCGGTTCGGCTCCCCACACACCAGCGGAGCCCCGCACCCCAATCTCTGTGCCGGGCCATGCCTCCTCGCGGGGAGGAAGCTCGGTTGCCCGCCCCACGAGAAGGCTCAATCAGCGCCTAGACCCGCCTCTGCCGCCGTCCTCTTCCGCCCGCCCCCAGGCGGGGCGCGCACGTGCTGGAGGGAAACACGACGCGGCGCAGGCGCGGTGCGGCCGCCCCCGGAGGAGGAGAAAGGCTTAAGGAGGAGAGCCTTAAATCTCCGGGCGCCTAATTGACTGATGTCATTTCCCCAGCTCCGTGCCTCGCCAGCCCATTGGCTGCTGGACGGACCGCTACGTGCAGTTACGTTTCCTGTTTGGCTGTTGCCTCGCCGGCTCTCGCCCTATCCCAATTCGGGCCAAGCACATTAAGGTCTCTAACCGCGCCTCCCGCCCCAGCCCCGCCTACCGTCTCTGACAGCTCCTCCTTTCACCGCCTGCTCCTCGCTCTCATTGGTCAATGAACGTACTTTGCTCCTCCCGCCATCCTCCGCACTGAGCTCCCTGATTGGGTGGCGGCGAGCTCCTTCAGATCCCCACCTTCACTCGCAGCACTGCGCATGTGCTAATCACCAACACCCCCCCCCCGCGGAGCGGGCGAGCTAATAAAGTTTTGTTGTGAGAAGGCGGGGGGACGAACGGCGGCACAGCCTGGACACGCCCCTTTCCTGCATTGCCACGCCCCCCGCCCTCGAGCACCGCCCGCGAGTCCGGCCCCGCCCCGGTCTCCCCGAGCGGGCGTGGGGTAAGGGGGGTAAGAGGGGGTGGCCGTTTAAGGGGCGGCATCTTCTTTTTCCTGTCCTCAGTCTCGTTCGGCAGCTGCGGTGGGAGCAGCGGTAACCGTTTGGATAGCGGTGCCGCTGTTGTTGATTCTTCTTCTTTCTCCTTCTTCTCATTCTTCCGTCCCCCCAGGACACGGTGAGCACAGTGGCGTGGAGGCGGGCTCCCCTCCCTTACAGCGTCGGGGCGCGGAGCTTGCCGTTGAGGTGCGGCGGGACGCGGAAGCTGTTCTTACCCTAGATTGCGGGACCTCCTCTTTTCCAGCCGCCCCGGCAGTAGCCGGTAGCCGCCGAGGGAGGGGGCGGCCGGCGGCGGCTTCTCGCCCTCCTGCCGCTCCACTCTATGCAGAGGTGCTGTGGCGAACAAGACGCTGCTTCTTGCCCAGCTCCGCACCCCAAGCTGGGACCGGAGTCGGCTGTTTCTCGCCCGGTGGGCGCTGGTCTCCTCATGGCGCGGGGCGGGCCCGGCCCATAACTCTGCGGCCGGCGGCGCGTCGGGAGCCGAAGGGAGGGTCGCCTGAGGCAGGGGAGTGCCGTGGAGTGTGGTGGCGGCGGGCGGAGGAGACTGCGGGCACGGAGGGTTGTCCCCGCGAAGGGAGCGCCCGGGAATCACTGCGCTTCGAGCCGTCGCTGCCGCCTCTTGTCTGTGCTGGCGCTGGCCGGAGTTGTCATCCGGGACTAGGCTGGGCTTTCTGGTCGTTATTTCACGTCTGTCACTACCTGGGAAACTTCACCAGCTCGAAACAACTTTGAGCGGAAAGAGAAAAAGTAATTTCCTTTAATGTTATAGCTGCTGAAAAGCACAATCGGCAAGTTCCTCTTATAACATAATTGCAACATCACTCCTTTAGAGGAAGCGAGACCTGAACACAGGGTCGCAGGGAAAGCACTTAATCTCAACTCTTTTTGTGTAATGTGTGGGAAAACTAGGCTTTTCTGTGCTGTAGGACTCTCCGTTGGGAGATTTAATGTCTTTTAAAGTATTCTGAGGCTTTTCGGAAAGACCTTAAGTGCAAATTGCTCCTGCTGTAAGGTTCTAATCCGGTGAATTCAAAATGAGTTTGGGTATTTGAGGAGACTGCTGTGCTGTTTTGTTTTTTTTTTTTTTTTGTCATTTCTGTAGTAAATTCAAATGCAACCGCACCAGTGCTGGACCTTGTCTGAAATTTGGGTATATTCGCTTGCTACTTTGATGGTTCTGACATCAGTTTCTGAAACTTGTGTGTGCTTTCTGCTGTCTTTGCTATCACTGATCTTATTCAGCAGAATCCTTTGTGTTATTGGTACTCCCAATCTTGTGTAACATCTGCCACGGCTATAGAAATACATAACATGGTTGCAGTTTTCGATGGCTATCTTGCTTCCTGCTTGCTTTTCCTCACATAAATCTTTTTAGAACTAAGAGACTGAGAGTAACCTTTTTTTCCCCTCCTCCCCCCCCCCCCGCCCTTTCTTTTCTTCCCTTCCTCCTCCCCCTCCCCAATTCAACAGATGCAGTTTATGTTGCTTTTTAGTCGCCAGGGGAAACTGAGACTCCAGAAGTGGTATGTCCCATTATCTGACAAAGAAAAGAAGAAAATCACAAGGGAACTTGTTCAAACAGTGTTAGCCCGCAAACCGAAAATGTGCAGCTTCCTGGAATGGAGAGACCTGAAGATTGTCTACAAAAGGTTGTTCTGTCTCACTAACCTCATAATTGCCTTACATGACAAACAGCATAATAAGTAGCAAGAAAATAATGAAGGTTGATTTTTGTTGTTTTGGGTTTTTTTTTTTTGTTGCCTCTGCTGGTTATGGAGAGCACTGACTTCTCCCTTGAATCTAATTTGATAACCAACTAGAAATCATTCATGTGTGGAAAATCATTCATGCGTTTAGAAATGTGCTGAAGAAATGAGGTTTTCTCCTACTTCCAGAAGGAGTGGTGGGTCTTGGTTCTCCGTTGAGATTCACACAGTACATAAATGCTTACAAATATGAAGCATGTAAGATTTAATAAATGATAAAGAAAAACTGACTTTTATAAGTCAGTGACTTCATAAATCACCTGAAAATGTAGCTTGCTTTTAAAGGCTTATAAGGAATAATTTTTGAGATTATCCAGTTTGGTTTTTTGTCCTTTCTTTAATTTTTTTTTCTGTGAATACAAAAAAGCATTTCTCCTAATTGAACAACTCATGGCTAGCTTTCTTCTGATGGAAGTAATGTATAATTTTCTTTGCAATAGTTTCATTTCTCAGTTGTTCCCTAAATTTTCTTGGAGTATTTGAAAAGCATTTCTTAGCTTTGTGCTGATCTTTAGAATGTATTACAGTGTAGCCATGTGAACATAATTTTCTCCACAAATAACAGTAATCCTCATCCTGATTTGGTAGGCTGAATCTCTTACAGCTAAAGCTGGTGCTATGAAACCTTGAGTTATCTGCCCTAGTGGTTTGTGCATTCTTATTTCCCTCTTTGAGATGCTAAATGATTTGTGCCCTACAATAAATATTATTATATTCTCCTATAGGTAAGGCAGAGAGGACTGGAGCTGAAATGAAGAGTTTATAATTTTTTCCTAGTGTACCAAATAAATGAGTAGAATCAAAAAGGCTTAGAGGTTTTAAGTCCAGTTTCATGTATATGTTGGTGCATGGAACTTCGTGCACATGAATGTCATTCAGTCTAATGCATGTAGTTCTTTAACAAGGAGGTCTAATGCATAAGGCGGCTTTGAAAGCATAGATAGTTTTTATTTCAGCCTCTTGATTTTCTCACAAAACTTCTTGTACATACATGTAGGTAAGCTTACTCGAATGCTCTGCGTGCTCCCTTGAGTGCTAATGCTTTAAAGTGCTTCTTTAGCTGGGCTTTTATGGGACTAAGTCAGAAAAATTGAGCATGAATAAGCCAGTCTTTCCTCTTCCTTGCCCAGTCTTCAACAGCAGTAGCTCTTCCGGTGGTGGTTTGATCTCACGCAGCTGCTTTCCCTTCTTGTCTGTTCTTGTCATGTTCTTTTGTGTCTAAGGGAAGTGGTGAAAGTGTGGCTATGACTCTGTTGCTGAAAGTTTTGGTGTTCGTGCATCTCAGTAATGTGTTGTTTATCCTTTGGTCAAGGAGAATGAAGAAATTTGCTGGAAGATGTATCCTAGACCGTTTAGGGCTATACGTAGACTGCAGTCTCTCTGCTAGACTGCTGGTGTGCACAGCTGACTGCAGTGGCTTACTTCACTGTGCAAAACCAGTCTAGCACAGTTAGTCTATGAAATCTTGTTAAGATTAGCTTCCATCAAGGTAATAAACATCTCCAGTCTTTACTTTTGCTTTTTCAGCATGTTCCGTCAGACTAAAACATCGTTAGAAGGACTAAGTGTAAGAAGTGGTAGTTTAGGTCTTGTATCTGATGACATTTACAGCTTTTAGGTTAGTGGGATTTTTTCCACTCAACGCATTGTCATTAAAGGTGATGAGTACAAGCTAGTACGATTTCTTTGAAAAGAGAGATCAGTTATAACTCAAAATTAGATAATTCCCAAAAGACAATTATGATAGTCAAAATCTAATACATTCTGAAGGGTGGGTGGCTAAAAGAGAAGCACACCTGTGGGAGTTTTGTATGGTTTGTGAAACTGCAAAAAGTGTTCCCAATTGCTCACAAACAAAAGGCTGTTGAGCATCTGTTAGGATCTGTTCTTGTCCAATCTATTATTGGGAAAGATCCGAACTTCTGTTGCAAGTGTTTTTCAATATAAACTAGAAAAGAATGTGTATAGTGCTATTGTATATGTTGCGTGTGTTGCTATTAAGAGTCTGCAAGTGCTGAAATTGATGTGCTGTTCTTGTTTTTAGAGTGTTTACTGTCAACATGTGAGAGAGAATTGATCTAGATATTGCAGCTCAGAGAATTGTTGCCATTATTTAGAAGTATACTCAAGGGTTGCATTGATGTACCTATTTGCAAGAACAGAATGAACTCAAAGACAAAATTGGGAAACCAGTAACTTTTGGCACCTTCAGATACTTGGTGTTTATCAAGAAAGCTGGACTATTTTGATTAGCCTCCTTAGCTCTCTAACATGTCATCCTTAGTTTGCTTTCTGAATGAAACGTCAAGAAAATAAAACTGTTTTAAAATCCATCTGCATGTGTGTGATTTATTTTCTTTAGTTTCACACATGTAGCATTGATAACGGTTGCAAACTAGGGTCAGATAAAAAGGTGCCCTGCTTTTTATGTAGTTAGGATGTATGTACTCTGTAGCTTGTTTGGAAGAGATTTTTTTCAGGCTAGTAGACACCAGAAGATTGGAAAAGGACATGAGTGTTTAACTTCAGGAAACAGATAAAGATTTGAAGTGACTTGCTGTGTAAAAAAAAAAATAAAAAAAAATATATTCAAATATGGGAAGTCAACAACAATATCGCTTTATGAAAATAGAGAGGGAGACATCTGCAGACAGCTGATTAGAAACTTGGCAAACGCTGTTAATGATCACTGTTCGTGTTTTGTCCTTCTAAGAACTAGCTGTAGTGGTGCTGATGCATACAGGTTAGAAATTCATGCAACTGTCCGCTTGTGGCAGAGAATGTGTTAAATGCTAAAATTTGTAGTTTTACTGAAAAGAATGAACTTAAGATAAGATGTGATTTCCCCCCCTGAAGATGTCAACTGGTCACTATTTTAGCTTCTGGTGATACGAATTATTTTCATGGTGTAGTATATTGCATTAAAGTCAGGAATTGCAGAATAACTGATTTTTATATGAATTTCATTTTGTTAATATTTGGCTAACATGAGGCCTGTTTATTGTTGTTTTGTAATTTGATTAAGGTTTTTGCCTTTGCTTTTATGTGTTTGCAGTATGAAGTTATAAAACTGTCATAGTTTGTACTGCCCTTAATGTTGTGGCAAATGTCTTTTACTTTAAAATAGGTTATGTAAAAGACTTCTGGAAAAATAAGTTTTAAAAGTTTTTCTTTTCAACTGTCCCATCCCTCTGGCCTCTCACAACCCTCCTCCCTCCCTTCCTTCCACCCTCCACCCCAACAACAAGAGAGACTATTCTTTAAGTAGTGTGTCTCTTAAAGTATTGTGAACCTAAGGTGCAGGCCTGTGGCTAGTGGTATGGTATGTGCCCAGCAGTTGACATAATCACTGTCTATATACATCTTAGCTGCCAGTTGAATCTGTTAGAAGTATCACTGTGATGTTAATTAGGTGACTTTGTAAAACTGAATGCAATTATTATAGTGAATTAGGTACTTGAGTTTGATTATTTTAACTTGATCAGGTCTTCTTTATACAGGATTCCAGTCACTAGGAGGACCTTAGTATTGAGAAGAAATTCTTAGATGATTAGCAGTGCCAAGTTTTTGTTCATTTCTAAATCTGCTGGAGGGTATAGCCTTGCTGAAATGAGAAACTGTAAAAACAAAAAATAAAATAAATGCTTGATTTCAGTGGTGGTATTGTTGATCTCTCTATAACTGAATAGTGACTGATCTGCCTGTCGTAAATGCTCAGAACTTGTTTTATCAAACAAATGTGTAAGTTTTTTTGGAGGAGAAAAAGAATCTTCTGTCAATCACAACTTATTAGCTGTCCCAGTTTTCATTGGGTCAACAACTATCTTCAAACCACAGATTCTTGAGCTCTTGTAAGCACCTGCCTGCCTTTTAAAGGCAGCTTGGTTGTCATTTGCATTTCATTTCTGCTCCTGTCAAACTCTGTGAGCTTTGAATTTCTGCAATTAGGATCTACGTGCAAAGTGACTTCAGATGCTGACAAACTTTTGGCTTGCTTGTAGCTTTGCCTGGTGACAAACTTCCAGGGCTGGATTCAAGTAGGTGTTCTCTCAGCTAATAGGAGAATACCACTGAACTGATGGGGTTTATCAGTTATGTTCTGCACTCAGTGACCTGATCTCCCAGCAGGGTTACTGAACCTTGTTGTGAGTAGAGCAGTAGCAGAGAACTCTGATGAAGCTTTGCCTGCCAATGATGAGGCTTCCTGCTACGGAACTATTGCAGCTGTTGAGGGGTAGGTTCATGAATTTGTTTCGTGTTACAAAAAATTTCCCTACAGTAATCTGTCTGAAGGCAGGAGTTTGTAAAAGTATTTATAAGCCTCCTGTGTTTCCTTTTCATTCTTTTACTCCACGTTGGATTTTTAGGTGATTTTTTTTTTTCTCTCAGGCTCTTCTGGGGGTTTCTGTGTTTACTCCTATTTCTGACAAGTGGAGGGAGTTCTGTCATAAAATGTTTCCCTAAATGAATGTAAGCACCTAAGTTGGGTATGAAGATACCTACTGAGAGAGAAAAGGGAAAACAAAGCAAAACAAATCCAATCCAACCCAAAACAAGGACAAAAAAACCCTCAAACCAACCAACCAAGACAAAAAAGACCAACCCCCCAAACAAAACACAATAGCAAGCAGAAAAAAACAGGGCAGAATGTTTCTTACAGACTGTACTAGATTTGCTTTTGTGTAATGTAGCATACTTTACTATCAGGATTTGCTTTTTCAGTGGGTGAATATGAAAGACAGGTTTATGTCAGGCTCAGTAGGGGAAAATGACATTTCTACAGAGCAGAAATCTTTCCACAGCCTTCAGTGCCGTGATCTAGTTATCTTTGTAGGGCATTCTCCATGTAAGCTCCTACACTTGGCAAAACCTCTAGTTTATCTGCAGTAGACTAGATGTGGATAATTTTTTATGAAGCCCTGGCCTGCAAAGAAAAAAAAAAAATTGGTATTAAACTATTGTCTTTGAGAATTTGCATCTGAAGAAAGGTATGCTCATGCCCTCTGCAGTGATGGCTGACTTGTTTATAGTCTTCCACTATTTGCCATATAGGCTTATTGAATCTGCATTTATTTTCTTTTGTTGAGTAGTGATCCATTAGTTACGGTTGCTACTTAGAAAATACTTGGAAAAATATTCTCTGCATATAATGATAGATACCCAGGCCTCCCTTTCATATTAAGATGCCCACTGAGTAGTTTTTTTTCTTGGTATTCTTTTGCCAAAACTGCAGTTGGCAGAGATTGAATGTGTAGTCTACTCACTAGCTGCCAAATAAAGTCTTTCAAAAGTGTGCTACATTTTCTTTTAAATGAGGATGCCAAGAGCAGACGCCTTTCTGGGAAAGTACTTTGTGTTAGGTAATCTCTCCCTTCTATCACCATTCCTCTTATTCTTTGTGGGTATTTGCATAGAATAGTTCTGTTCATCGAAAGAGATTCATAAGTTACAGGGAAGCACAAAAGGACTGTTATACGTGGATAAAATTCAAATATTTGAGTTAAATTTGATAAAGTTTCCTGGTATGTGTTTAAAGTTATGTTTAAGTACTGTAAGGGAACAGTTTAACTACATTTCATAATCAGTGCTGCTCATCTGAATATGAAGAAAGCTATATGAAGAAAAGATGGATCTGGCCTGAGTGCTGGTAATTAGCGTAAATGTCAACTAATGCACCAAAGCTCTTTCTCTACAATGAAATACAGTAAGTTGGAGTTTGGCTTCTAAATTCCTCAGTAGATTTGAAAATGTTTTTTCTTTATAGTATCATTTTCCAATATGTCTTAAAACAGCTTTGTCTAAAAGATGCCTTATAACAGATTGGGTCTTGCAGACTAGTTGAAAAATTAGGGAGGCACAAACATAACGATGTAAAATCAAAACAGCTGTGCTCAGATAGGATTACTGATGAGGTGACAAGTCCCTATAGTGAAGACATGAAAGAGCAAGGGAATTAGTGGTAAGTGTGTCAATGGAGGTGTCTTCCTCTCTTCCCTCCCCCCAAAGTTTTGTGTAGGGTGGAAGAATTGGCAGGCAGTAATTTTGTTAAAATAGTTTAAAAATCTTATTCAGAAGTTATTCTGGGAAATTTTCGTAATGAAGCCACAGTAATTTGACTCAGAGGAGAGGTTTTGGGTCATACATGGTGCTAGGTGAGCAAATTTGAATGTACTAGAAAATGCAACTTTTTTTTTTTTTGCCAGACTTCTACCTCAAACCCTGACACTTTCTTTGGGGGCTTACAAAGTCCCAGCCTATAAAATATGCATAGTGTTTAAAAGGTGTGTATCTCTCTGTGGGTGGGAAACAAATGCACATCTTAAATTTGGCATTCATATCTGAGTGGTTTCTTTTTTCAGTAGGGCTGGCTACTGACTACTTAATGTGGCCAGTTGGTATGAGTAGGTAAACAAAAGCTGTTTCTGCTTCCTGTAAATTATCAGTTACAACAGGTGTTACTTGAAATCTCATTTGTGCCATGTGTGTCTGCATAGCATATGGTTTTGGCACTTAAAAATTCAACTTTCATTTCTGTTCCTTTTTTTTAATTAGCTTTTTTTTTTAAACATGACTTAAACAAGAGTATGGTAGAGCACAGCAGAATTGAATGGTCTTTTTGTTAAAGTGGCAAACCAAGATACCTGATGTAAAGAATTCCCTGTCTTCCAAGGTGGCAGTGGATTGCTAGAAACCAGATGATGATGTCTTGTTAGCCTTATACCAGGATAGTTGGTAGTGATTGAGTTGTTGACTTAGTAGCATTTGGGGTATATGACATTAGTATTAATTTTGGAGTTTTTGGGCATTTGTTAAATTTTCTATAAAGACCAAATTCTAATTGTTAGTTCAATTTATCTTTCCCAAGGTATTTTGTGTAGGTTTTATTATCTTTGTGTGTAGCTTTTGTGATAAAAATTTAAGATTGTCTCTGTTAATTAGTATACCAGTGTTTGGATGTTACAGATAGTAGAAAAAAAATATTTTGCCCCAGAACTCTGCCAGGAGGCCAAAAAAAAGCAAATGTTTCCTTTTCCAGTCACCTCTTAAGCTAATTTAATTCCATCAGCTGAAGGGTGATAAAGACTGAAGTCTTTCTTGAGTCATGGAGGCAGATCCCATGACTATGTCTGCTGTCCTGTGTCTGCTGAAAGCTCTTTGGTAGAGCTTGTATGACTGCTGATGTAGCGTAACAGTGTACTGGACTTGAATATGAAGGACTACTGAGAGCATAATACATCTCAAGTGCATTCATTTTTTGCATACTCTTATGCTAACATCAGGATTATTTCATTACAGATATGCAAGCCTCTATTTCTGCTGTGCTATTGAAGATCAGGACAATGAACTAATAACTCTAGAAATAATTCATCGCTATGTAGAACTTCTTGACAAGTATTTTGGCAGTGTAAGTTAGTGGCTTCATATTACATAAATTTTTGTTGTTTTGTTTTTATGCCCACAGTACTCAACAACTAGATGATTATGTTTTTTTTAAAGGTACATCTGACACATTTTATGTTGCTTGCTTGGCCTAAGTAAACTAATGGTTGCCTATATGACTGTTAAAATACAAAATACCAGTTATCTGGGAGAAGAACTGTTATTAATCTGGAGTTAATTGCCTTGTATTTGTTTCATTTTTGTAGTAGCCTCACCTGAGGTCAGGCAAAATCTTATAGTTAGCTTTCTGGCTAGTCATCCAGACTTCCTTCTCCCTGACACTGGTAGTGTGTAAGCATTTCTTGTATCTGCTCCCAAAGGAAGCAGTTGGTTGTGAACTAGCAGGAGCAGTGGGCAAAGAAATGGCAGACATCTGCTTATCAAGATAGCAAACAAACAACTGTAGTAATGTACATTAGCACTCAGAAAAACTTATGCGCATCCTTCTGCTTTCCAAGGGAGGTGCACAGAATGAATAAGAAATTTGAGATGATTGTTTTTTAATGTTTTATGTAAGATTGCATGTTCTGCCTTTGGATACTGCAGGTGAGAAGAGAACTCTATGTAGGAATGTTCTCTTGTTTCATGAAGAGCCACATTATATTGACAGTTTTGAATTGAATCCTTTCCAACAATGAAAACGTTTTGCAGGGAGTTTGCTATAACTGTACTTAAGCAAAAAAAAAAAAATTTTTTCCAATTTGTTTGCTTGTTTGTTTTGTTGTTGTTGCCCATTTCTTAAAAAGTTACGGCCTGAGGCTAACATCTTGGTCTGGTGAAGCTGTGAACAAGTATTGTGAGAGGTTATGCCTCAATAAATCGTATCCTCCTACTTTCTGTTAATGCTTGGTGTTCTTTATAGGTATGTGAACTTGATATCATCTTCAATTTTGAAAAAGCCTATTTCATTCTGGATGAGTTCCTTTTAGGAGGGGAAGTTCAGGAGACTTCCAAGAAAAATGTTCTCAAAGCCATTGAACAGGCAGATCTTTTACAGGAGGTAAGCAAATTCAGCTTTTTCTGACCAAAGTAACAGCATGGTAGGCTTAAATTGAAAAAGCTCCTGTTTCTGTTCAGCTTGTAGGAGATGCTTTTTAGCATGCTTAGCATGTAGTTTCTAGTTGGTTGGTCTAATTGTGCAATATGATGATGCTCTCTGCTCTTTGTTTGGCGTGTGTATATTGTAACCTACTGTGATTTTTTTTTTCTGGAAATGCAAGTACCTGTTCTGTGTGTATACCTAGATAATGATAGTTCATGCTGCTTCAACTTAGTTTTGTTCATGTGTCTTTAATTTCTTCTTTTTATTAATCAACCATTAGTTTTTTTTGTCATACCTGATGCATGTTCACTTCTTTACTGTTTCATTGCTGAAATCCAGAAGCTAGACTCTCTTCTTTGAGACTCGTTCAGGTATAGTTCTTATTCTAAAGACCTGCCTTTCTGCTATAGGTTGCTTACCGTGGAACATTTCTATATTTAAGTTGACAAAGTAGTAAAAGTAATGTCATAGAAAGTACAGAATGTAGTATAAGAACAATTATTTTTTCACTTTGAATGCTTTTATTGTTCATCACTAACTTTGAAAAAAAGATTGCATGTCTATACCATTTTCTTTGGAAAATATTTGATGGGAAGGGATTCAGTGAATAGAAAAGCTTAGTATAATTTTCCCATGTTTCTCCATCCTATGCTGGGGTTTTTTTTTATTGTTTTTGGGATGGTAACGGTCATTTTGGGTTTGTGGGTTTTTTTTGGGTTTGTGGGTTTTTTTTTTATTGTCTGCATTTGTGGTTTTGTTTTCTGGGCATTTTTTTGTTTTCATTTGTTTGTTTTGTTTGTCCCTTCCACCCTCATCCTCCCACCTCTGAATTGCTATAGTCTTGAGGTGAGTGTTAAGGTCCTTTCAAACCTACATGTAAATAGAAAATGTGGTGTGTTGGGGGTCTTGTCAATCTTGTGTGCAAGTCAGTGGAACATCCAGTTTAACAGGGATGATGAGCCTTAATTTGGTTTAAATGTACTGAGGTTCATGGGTAAGATTACATATAGATGTAAGCTCATTTCCCTCCTTCTCCCCCCCAAATTTGTTCTGTGTTCCACTTGGTGCTCTTTTTGTTGAATGAGGTATTAATAGCATGGGGAAACACAATGGGTTTTTTACCCCTGTAGTTGTGTTTGTAATCCTTTCAGAGTACAGGCAAATTTACAGCACATTACAGTTCTGGTCCATCAACAGCTAGTTAGTGTCATGAGCAAGGTCAGCCATTGCAGATTTTCTGCCCTCTGTTTCTAGTAAGGAAATTTTATGTGCTTGTCTATGGCTTGTATTCTGATGCACTTTTGATTGGCCACTTCTTTACCCTTAGAAGTAATTATCTTAACAGGAAGTTCTGTTGCCATTTACAAAGGGAGTATGGGGGGAATAATATGTTTAGTCTCTGAAAATGTTTTGCTGCTCTCTAGATACCTGTTATATCTGGTTTTATATATTCCAGTCTGTCTCCTGTTAATGTGCAGTTAATAATACATAAAATAGAATTACTGTACTTTTCACGTTCTCACTAATTTTGAATTTTATTTTCACCATTTTCCTAGGGCTCTTCTAAAACAAAAAGGCATTCTACCTGTAGGAATTAATTACTGGTTTCTATCCAAACAATTAACATTCTCTTTTTACACTTAAATTGTACACAAAAGGAAGTATTACTTTTTCAGTGGAAGACTTTTCTGTTGCCCTAATAGATGTACTCTGATTATCCTTCCTTTTACCATCTCTGAGATTTTTCTGTTCTGTCAAGATTTATTAGGTCTCTGATTAAATTGGAATGTAACAGTTTATCACAGTGCCACTCTGGTCTTACGTTTGATGTTCATGTATTTCATTCTTGGTTATATTGATTGCTGGTCAAGTATAAAGCTACTCCATATATCTGATTTTTAGTTAATGAAACCCATAGAAGTCTGAGTTCATACTTAATTTGAGCTTCCAAGAAAGTTGAACTGTTTCTGCAGAGGTTTGTTTTTGTATCAGCTGCTGCTGTGTGCATGCTGAGTTTGATGAAGAGGGTTGTTAAAATAATAGTTTGTCACAACTGGAAACTTTCTGGTACTTTAGTTAATTTCTGCTTCTAAGAATACTTCAAAGCTGCTGGAATGAAATGTGGTTTGATTCCAAATGCAAACCATTTCTAGCACGGTGGCTGTGTGTTTGGTTTTGGCCATGTCAGATCCTAATTATGTGCAACAAAAGAACTTCTATTTGGCCCTGAATACTCAGGTTGCCTAATTTAAAAATTATTAATCAGTGTTGAATACACAACATTATTAATTAGTCATGCTATATACATTAATGTATGAAGAACCTTAAAGATTAAAAGCTGTACAGAATACTTCAGTAAAGGAAAATCATTGCAAATACATTAAGTGGCTATTAGTGTGTTGTTAAAAGGAAATATGCAGAGGCATAAATTGCTGAATAGTGAATTAGCTCTTAATACCATTGCCTGCTTGTATTTTCTGTGGCAGTTTTCTTGCATGTACTGTTTCTGAACACCTACTTCAGTTTGTCATTGAGTTCTTAGTGCTGTGCAGTCCACCTACTGACTGCTGGAGTTTGTGTGACTGAAACATACTAACTTTTTAAGCCAGTTGTCAGTACTAGCTGTGTTATACATATCAGTGGTAGTAAAACAAATTATTCCGGTATGCTTACATGCTTCCTTGTTGCTAGAAATACTTCAAAAGAATGCTGTCATGTATCTTGATTGATAATTTTGTATCTTGCTTGCTGTACAATTCTTAAACATTCACTAGTGATTACAAAGTCATGCCTTTCTGAAAAGGTGTGTGTTTGCTTGTGTGAACAGCTTGTACTGAGAGAATGGGCAGATGCAGTATGTTGTTGCATGACTTATACATATGGTGTGTGTAACAGCTAAAAGATAATCTTGTGCATGATTTCATGATACTTACAGTGCATGAGACTAGGAATATAATATGCTCTAAGCAAAAGAGAAAAGCTGATTTTTTTCACTCAAGTCTAATTATTGTGGTTTTTACAAGTAATTCCATATGGTGCTAGGAAGTTCATGGTCATCTACTGAGCTAAAATACTAATATCAAGGAGTTAATTCTAATGCCTAAACCAGGCAATGATGTATATGTTTAAAAGCAAATATGTACAGACTCACTCATCTTCTTTTCAAGATAGCTCCTAAACTTTGGCTTTGAGTGAAAACTTCTTGTTATTCAACCTACGTAATTTTTATAAGAAGTATTTTGGAAATTACCCTCATTTTGTCCGCCACTGTTCTTTTGTAGAGTGTATGTAATATTTGATTGCAGAGCATCTGATATAATGAAAATTTAAATATTTTTAAAGTGTTGTCTTAATAAAAAGACCAATGGATCTGTTGGCATATCACACTTGTTTGTTTCCATCACTACTTTAGTAATGATAAAAAATCTAAAAGCGATGAGTCTTTTCTCTTAGGCTCTTGCAGTTTAGCGTCGGGTAGTATTTACTAGTCCTTCTGCATGAAGAAAAATAGATAGTCTATCAGTTAACCTTATTGCGTTTGTTATTTTAAGGCCTTACCTCATCCTGTATCAAGAAGGGTGCTTAAATTGTTAATGTCAGCTGACTTCCACTAGATGCTTAGGGTTGCTGTGTAGATTTAAGCTTCTAGTTTTAGAATTAATATCTGTGGAAATAAAAATCTGGTGTATTTCTTATGCATGCCATGAAAATTGTATTCTTAAATGTGAAGTGTTCTAATTGGAAACCATAGCTTTAAAGTTACGCATGATAGCAAAGAGGTGGTATTAGGTTGTCTTTGAGATACGACAAAATAAAGGAATTTTAGCATAAGCAATGACAGAGAAAATTGCTGATACTTAATCCTGGAGTGAGTGAGAGTAGGAGGATTTTTGTCTGGGTTAAGAAACAGCCTTTGTAAGCACCTGTTTCTTAACAGTTGCCTGAGAAACTTAGCCTAATTAATGCAATTAATTCATTCTTCATTTAATGTTAGCTCTTAAAAATAGACTACTGCAATAGACTGCCTTCCTAAGTTGGCAGTGACATTAATTGCCTCAACTGTACCTGTATTCCTCTTAATGTGAAACAAGAATGGATAATGAGATCTTATTATAATGGAGATCTGACTGCCTTGACTGCCATCTGTTCTTCATGTGTAACTTCTGTTTCAGTTTCAGGCAGTCGGTTTGGTTGGTCAGTTCAAGACTGCAGTTCTTAAGACATGTATGTACTTGATTTTAGGCACAAATAATGATCTGAGCTTACTCATGGAAGACAGAGTAAGTTATGGTAGTGTTTTTGTAGCTGACACATTTGTAAAATGCATTTCAGCTGTCAGTCCCTGGAGGATGTTGGATATGTAGCAGGAAAGACGAGGTAATGCAGTTAGCGTGTTTGATCTTTTGGTTTAAGTATGCAGTGTGTGTCTTGTCCATTTCGGTGATATCTAGTCATCTATTCCAATACGCTGATCAAAAATAAAGGGGCTTGTTTATGATGCTAGTTCCAGATGTTATTAAAAAACCTGGAATTAAACTATTTTTGTACATAACTGTACATAAGTAGAGGCTTATGTACAGACTGTACATAAGTAGAATAATTTGAGAATGTGCATTCAACATAATTACTTTCTTTTTGAGGCATTTCATGTTTTCTTAATTGTGCTATTCACAATATGGGTGCTTTTTAAGTAGTATGTGAGGAAATGGGTGCCTATGTAAATGGCTTTTTGTAAGATCCTTTCAGTGTGGAGGGAGAGGTGTTTTTTCCCAGTCTTGAGAGTAAAAAGTTGAATTGCTTGTTCGTAGAGACTGGCATAGTTTGCCACAAAACATATTACCCCAAATCAACATAAAAGTACATTGGGCCTAAGTGAAGAGGTTAGTTACTTTTATGTTTGTTTTCCTGCATCAGTCGAACAGATGGTTATTATTCATTGAATGAATAGGCCTTGAACTGCTTGGCTACAGTTGTGCTCTGTAACGTTATATATACAATATGCTTCACTTTATAAGAATTTATTTGCGCCTTGTCTTAGGCAAATTAGTTTATTTGTTGTTAAGTTATGATGTGAGTTGTTACTGTGGTCATAAAAATTACACAACCTCTTAAAATCAGCATTTGCAGGATGGAGAGCAAAGAAATATACAGTTAAGAAGTGTTAGTGTGCATGGGAGGTATTTCGAAATGTGTCAGTTAAAATTCCAAGCCTTGTCATGCTAGCGTTTGTTCTTTGTGTATGTTTGTGTTAAATTACTTTGCTCTTTGCAGTGTTCTAAGTAAAAAGTGACTTAAGACCTTTATAGAACTGCGTTTCTGGCTTTATATATATACACATCTATGTTTATGGCTATCTTGCTTATCATTGCCTGTACTGTAGACTGATAAAACCTACCAACAGTTTTTGTAAGAAGTCATCATGGCTTTATAAATACCTAATATAAATTCAGCTGGACTTAAGATGGAAGGAACTGTAAGAATACATGTAATCAGGAATCACAAGAACATTGTTTCTCTTTGAAACAAGCCTCTGAAGACAGTTGTGCATTTTATAGTAGCAGACAGATCTGTAAACCTTTATCAAAGATGTTTCCATATTTTTAATAGATATTTTTGAGTTGGTGTACGGTGGAGAAAGCTTTCCTGCAAATACTTACCAAATCATATTCTTCTGTTTTAAAACAGTAGGAAAATTGGTCCAGAAAATTAACAGTATAATCTGCATCTCTGTTTTTCTCCTAAGTAGGAATGGGGGAAAGGAAGTTAACTTTTTCATATTTAAATGTAGTCTTGAAAAAGTGTCATTGAGTCAAGAGGTTACTGTGTCATTCTTCACCCCCTTCCCATTCTCAGAGTGTTTTGGTTTTTTTTTCTGGCAACTTACATATTTTACTGGACTGTGAGTCTTTTAATTACATTTAGAAAAATGCAGTTCAGTATTTTAATGTTCTTTTTGAAGTTTCTTACTTTTCTGGATGTTTCATGATGCTTAGGATTTATCATGGATTTGCATTATGTGATTTCTAAATGCTTTAGAAATGTAGTTGTCTTTCCAGAAACATTTTGGCAAATCTTAATCTATCCTTGCCTTTATGAATTGAAAATGGTAGAAAGCAGTCTGCATTTTACCTGAGTAGCTTTTGTTCAGACCTCTAAAATACCATTTTAGTAAATCTGTCTCCACAATACTCTTATTTTTTTCCTGTTTTGTTTAGTGTGTATGTGTGTGAGATGTAAGTGATCTTACTCTATTAAAGAAATCAAAATCCTGATTAAAGATTCTTAAGAATCTTCACAAGTTGTGAGGAAGGAGTTGTCCATATAAGTTTTAAATATTCATTCAGTCAGCTTTGCAAATAGAAACATAAGGAAATTTCAATTATAAGTAAGGCAAGTTAGTATAAGTCCTTGCTGACTGATAAATGATTCAGTACCCTGGCTGGTGTAAATTCCAGTACTGATCAAGATCATCCACTTTGCAAAACTACCTATGAAGATGATCATGCATTGATATAAACAATTCTTGTAGAATGGTTAAGGGTATATTAATGGTGCCCTGAACTCCTTATGGACTATAATTCTCTTAAAGGTGTGTTTATTATCTATACATTAACCTGTAGATTTTTCTCCAGAGATATTCTTCTGTTGCTGTCTGTAGAAGCACTGTGTCAGGGTGATGTGATGAAAATTTTAGCACTGCTGCATATGTCATAACTGTTTTCAGGAGCTTAGTTGTGTGCTTTTTGTCAATAAACATAGTAAAAATTCCATGAATAATTGCAGAAGGCTGCTTGACAATAAAGAATATCTTATCTTCAAAATTGCTCTCTGAGCACGTAATTTTGCATTTTAGCAGAACATTTTCCTTGAATCTGGCAGAATATTGGAAAGAGCAATGTTAATGTTTGGACCCTGAAATAGTGAGGAGAAAATTCTTTTTTCTGGTGTCTGAGATGTGTGACGTTGCAGTGTTCCTACCCTTTCCTAAAATTCTTGCTACCTGTGACAGTGGTTTTAGAGTGACGCAACAGTAGGTGAAAAGCATATGAATGTCCCCAGGAGATACTGCCGTTGTGTTCAGTTTTTAGAGTCTCATTTCTTTGTGGTCTTGTCTGTATGTTGTACATGTCAGGCACATTGCTGGTATGTGTTTTGGGGCTTTTATTTATTGTTTTTAAGGGAGAAGCTATGGTTTTGGTTTGGGTTTTGTTTTTGTGGGGGTTTTTTTTTTTTGGGTTTTTTTGTGGTTTTTTTTTTCTTGTTGTTTTTTGTTGAGTTTTTTTTTTGCTGCCAATCTGTCTAGGAACAGCAGCAGTTCTAGTGATGGATATGAAGATGCATTAAAAGCATATATATGTTAAATCTTATGCTGAAAAATTGACTTTAAAAAAGCGAAAAAAAAAAAAGTCTGAGTAAACCCTATTGCTCACAGTTCTCTGAGAAATCTAACTATAACCAGTTAACAGATGGATTAAAGTAAAAATGTTCAACTTTTTTGCACCAGGCACCACTACATGAAAATGACTGTTTTATATACTGCTCAGCAAATAGCAATGAGGCTTAATAGTAAATGTAGTACATAGCTCTCGAATTGTTTAAATTACTTTAGGGCTGGTAGGTAGAGAAGTTGAATGAAATTCTCACTT
The DNA here is from genome assembly GCA_039877255.1 of Loriculus beryllinus. Lineage (NCBI taxonomy): Eukaryota > Metazoa > Chordata > Aves > Psittaciformes > Psittacidae > Loriculus > Loriculus beryllinus. The sequence goes on along the minus strand of JBCJKH010020766.1, from coordinate 6,993 downwards.
CCTTTAACGGAACAAATCTTACTTTGGTATAAGTTACTGGATTAAGCATATTTCACATAAGTCACTGGGTTAAATATATGTAAATATGGTAGCATCCTATCCTGATAGCAGGATAGGATATTCTATCCTCAATCTGTTGTAATAACGAACAGCTGATCTTAAGTTATCTTTTTAAATGAACAAAAAAAACCAAACCAAAACCCCAACTCTGAATTAGTACTCTTTCAAGCAAAGGTAAAGCTTTCTCAACAGCTGTCTAGAATTTATTACTTTAAGGTTTTCTTTGTCTTGGTAAGAAATGAAAAAATAAACTTGAGGGTTTTTTTTAATGCATCTATTTGGAGCCTTTGAACAGATGTTTTACTGATGCATATTTATTGTTTAACAGTGGGCTTTTAGTAGGACCTGAATAAAATTGTATTTACTGAGTAACAATAGCTGAAACATTTGAATGAAATAACTGAATTTAATTTTGTATGTAGTTTAGAATATTTTGTAATGTTTTTTTTAAACAGAAATAACCTGTAAATAATTGGGTGGGTGTTGGGGTTTCGTTTGGTTTTGTATTGTTTATTTTTTGTTTGTTTTGTTTTGTTTAATTAAGTAGTTGGTATTGCATTTTCACTCCTGCTTGATTTTGTGTTTATAGAGCCAGAATGAAGACTGGGGAGGTTTGTCTGAGGATATCTTATGATTAAGAGCAATCTAAGGCATTAGCCCTTTTGACCCCCATCTAAATGATTGGTAACTACCCAGTTTACCATTTTGGT
>JBCJKH010020763.1:40637-64063 GCA_039877255.1 Loriculus beryllinus | reverse complement strand
AACACACTTGAATATGAAAAGGAGGAGGAAAGCACAAAGGCTGACATTTCTTGCATTTTGCTGAGCTGGCTTTTAGTCAAACATTTAACAGTTCATGTATTGACCGCTGTCTTATCTTTTACATACCATGGAATGTTGAAGAGCTCTGGATGGTAAGGTAGCTGGATTCACATTTCTGTGATTCAATATCCAGGTCTCCAATTTTTAAGATCAAGCGTTTTCCTGGAGGCACTTGGATTTTCTTTTCACAAAGAGTGTAGTTTGGGTATGTCCCAGGATAGTTCTTGGATGCCAGGGTCCCGCTGTCTTGATACATCACCATGTGCCCACATCCATCCCCTGCAGCAGGATACGAAACGAGGAAGAGAAACAAAACTTATTCCTCAATAAAAAATTGTGTAAGAAAATACTGGTCACATAATGGTGTCTCATGTGTGCTTCCACCTTTTAAAAAGGTATTTTTTAATACTCTCAGCTGCTGTTGGAACATAAATAACTAAGATAAACACAGTCATATTTATCTTGTAAAGCAGTAGAAAGGAGGGTTGGAAACACTCATGAACTAAGATGTATTTGACAGTCCCGTACAAACACAGTCTCTCTGGCTTTCTGTATTACAGCCAAACCCTACTGAAACCCTGATGATGCACTTCCACAGGTAATAGATAGAATTCTTCCTTAAACAGATTTATCCCAACTATCATTCCACATTTTATTTCCACAGAAAGAGCCATCAGAGAGAAGGTAACTGAATCATACATGAAAACACAAACACGACTTAACTATGTACTATCACAGACCTGACTCATCTTGTTTCCTGTTGTATTTCTTGTGTCACTAGCGCAACAGAAAAAGTGCAGGGGACAAAGCAAAGACACAAGGAGGCTTCAAATGTGGGATGTGTATCTTTAATGGTGTGTAGGTTACTCCACAGTAGTATACCTGGAAACGTAGGTGCTGCTGCCTCCTTCCTCAAGAGATGAGGAGAGGTGCCTGCAAAGTGTGTTTTGGGGGCACTGTGTAGGAGCCTTCCCTTGGAGAGGCACCTGAGGAGCAGCTGCAGCAGAATATATGACAACAGGAAAAGGTACATGGAAATACATGGGGAGTTGTGGGGGCTGACACAGAAAATAGGAAGTGAAAAGGAGGTGGAAGAAGCAGGTATCAGAAAAGAGACTTTGACTACTAAAGGAAGCAATTTTTATTGAACTATTTAAAAGTGTGCTAGTAACTTATAATGTATATATTAAAGATTGAACTATTTCATTTTGCTGAATCTTCCAAATAATGGAAACTATTATAATAGTCGAACTAGTGCCATGTGCATGTGCATATAACCAGTTTTCACTCAGTTAGGGCACAGGCACTCTTTACATAGGAGTCTTTTGTATACTGTTATCCCTTATCAGTGCAAAACTGAAGCTGGTCCTGGAAGTGTTAATAAAATCAAGAATCCTGCAGAGCTGGGAATTCACAGTGTTCACTTTAGCTACCCAAGATTTTACTCTGGGGGATATTTTGGTTAAACTGTTTTGGTCGGTGCATTTTAATTACTATCTGAATTTCCTTCCACAATCACTACGAAACAAGTTAAGGTTTGATAAGATTATTTAAAAACGGACAACTAGAAATGAAGTGTTGATAAAGAAATGTGCCACACTGGTGGTTGGGGGAAAAGTGGCATGCTGTGCAAAGATAAGCTCCAAGCTATCGAACTTTGACTTGCTGCTAGATAATTACACTGCCATTTCATCCAACTCAAACACTTTTCCACAAACAACAGCATTTATTTTGAAGCTTAAGCATTATTACTAGCTTTGTTGCCTGCCATTTAATTTTGTTGCAGGTTCATGCTTAGAATAGAGGTGAACAGGAGACACAGATCCAAAATCATACCACCATAAACCATATTAAATACATTTTTTCAGATCTCCTTGTTCACATGCTTTAAAAAACATCTGTTGTCCAAGCCTTTAATCCAATGTATTGATTTCAGAATGCACAGGAAAAATACTCAAGATGAAAGGAAAACTGGCCTCCTGAGCAAATCATCTTTTAATAGAAACTTTATACAGCAGGAATAAGAATATAGGGAGCAATAGAGTATATGAGCTATCAACCTTATGAATCCAGGAGGGGTCACAGAGGTCCAGGCAGTGTAAAACCAGATTGCTTCCAGCACGACACAGGACAACCTTGCTGCCTGTGTAGCCAACTACCATGCAGTGAAAAAAAACCTGCTCATGACCTTTAATTTAAACTGCATGTTTCTAACTGCAAGTATTTACTTTAGGTGGGCTGATGAAAATAAAATGACTGGAGCTTAGTTTGCAACTTATCCTTATAGCAAAAGGAAAGGGAAAACAAAGAGAAAAGTTACACAACCACAACCAAATGTCATGGGGATGAACTCTTTAAAATGAAAAGTTTAGTGTTCACATAGTCTTTATCTTGCCGGGCTGTGCTCTGGCCTCTGTCACCTCAGTACAAACCCAAGGATCCTTTGTGGTACAAAACACTCCCCAAAAAAAGACATCGCTATCATGGTAGGACCCTGACAGCTGTCCAGGTCACAGAGCATTATACTTCTGCAGAAAGTAAACTGGCAGAGACCTCAGCCTGCCATCCTCTGCTGTCAAGGTTACATGAGGTCATGTTCCCAGGGAAACTCCTTTTCTAAAACCCCGCCCTTGAGTCAGTGTTGGAACCTATTAACACCGCAACATCTTTTGAGAGAGGAAAGCACAAATGCTATTTTTTGACTTTTCACTAGTGGAACGTAGTCATTCAGATGCTCCAGATGACGACAGTGAAGCACAGCATCATCCTGCACCTGCAACATCCCTTGCTGCCTCTTGTCCTGTCTGCCTGCCTGCCTCAAAGGAAATGGTCATGACAAAAGACTGCTCACCACGAGAACTGAGAAAATGTCCAAAAAAAGTGAGACAACATGAAATTTGCTGGAAAATGCACCCTAGGGAAGGAGTCTGAAGGTGTAGAGGGAAGACAGAATAAAACTCACGACCTGATAATTCATTCAGAGAAAGATTTCATAGAGTCATAGAATGGTTTGAGTTGGAAAGGACCTTTAAAGATCATCCAGCTCCAACCCCTCTGCCACAGGCAGGGACACTTGACACTAGAGCAGGTTGCTCAAAGCCCCCTCCAGCCTGGCCTTGAACACTGCCAGCGATGGGGCAGCCACAGCTTCTCTGGGCAACCTGTGCCAGTTGCCTCATCAACCTTAATTAATTGAATGATTAATGACTAAATCGATGAAAAAATTTACAAATTTAACCTCACTCTATAACCAAGAGCTCAGACATGGAGGAATTAAAAACGTATCTCTGTTCACATTTTCAAATGAAAAATGTGAACAGTATGATCATTAGTTTTGTTCTTATTATTTTCCACATGCAATTTTGATTTTCAGTACAAATGTATTGCCCAAACCTCAAATGCACTGAGTTTAAAACACCATGGATTGTCCTTATGAAAACCATTGTTTAAATACCTGTTGTCACACTATTTTCTACAGGCACTGCTCTTCCGGCTTGAACTACATGTATTCGACCAGTCATTTTGACACAGGATTCCTTGCTAACACTACATTTCCACTTAACATTACTTCTCAGAACTGCTTTTATCACCCCATTTGGCAAGAAGCTGGCAGCCTTGCCTCAGACATCCAGGTTTCATCACTTCTCACTGGACCAGAGCAAAGCAAAATATTTGAGCACAAGGTGTTCAGCAGCCAGAAAATCTGAACATGCTTAGATTTAATAAAACCTCTCCTCAGCACCAGAAGTTACTAAAAGCACATCAAACATGCTTTGTAAAACGGATTCCCATGGGCATTTGAATCAAGACCAAGATCGTGGTTTCTGGATTGCGGGCTCCTGCCTGTTGGCTTATGTGCAGGTTGCACCAAAGATCACACAGCGCTGGAATTAAGGCTGTTTACCACAGATAAAAATAGTCTCCTATGGCAGACAATGGAAATAACTCCCCAAGAAGTGAGAACCCATGACGGACACTTCCTGCCGTGGCAGCAGGCACACTGCTTGTGAGCCCGTACTGACATGGTGCATGCGTGTAAAATTAAACCTGGGACCTGGCTAGAAGACACCAGTGCATGCCCCTATGGAGAGGGCAGGAAGAGGTATTAGGTGGCTGGCAGATAGTACCATTTCTCATCCTCAGACACATGCACTGTGGATACACGAAGGACAAGGTGAAGGAGTACCTCTGAGCAGCTGCATTTGAGCTGGGTCTGGCCATAGCTGCTGGCTCATGGGCAGAAGGGATCTAACCTGCCTAGCAAGGATGTAGGTGGTGAAACTGATGCCCCAGAACAAGCTCAACCCCACATCATGAGCTGCCCTGCACATCGCCCCTGACAGATACTGTAGCTTCAGGAAAACAGTGCTGGTTCCAGAAGGAGCAGTGATAGACCTGGCTCCTTCAGGTACCCTCCTGCCACCCAAAATCACCTGGCTAGGCTGTCTCCTCCCATTGTTTCCCAAGCCCAGTGCACAAGCCGAGCCCTGGCCTGTCACTCCACTGCTCCCTAGGTTTTTCCACCTCCTGCTCCCACGCGCAAATGGATATGTGCAGTGCCTTTATCCAAGTGTTCAGCACATTGCCCCCAAGTTAGGGAAGAGGCTACACATTTTCCCATAGCTGCTATGAAAAGTTTCCATGGGCTGCACCTTTCACCAAACACATTTATGTCATCAACTAAAAAATGGTTATACAGCATGGTATCAAAGTGCTAGCATTGCTACAGTATCCTGGCAGCAAACAGCTGCCTTTTTCATCCTTCTGATTTACCCTCACGAAGCAATTAATAACTGACTTGGACTCACTCCAGAGCTAAATACGTGTTATACCTAGGTGTGCTCACACACACAGCCAGCGGCTCCCTGCCCTCTTGTACCCTGTCGGGCACCCAGCATTCATCTCTCAGCCTCTCTGCCTACAGACTCCTGCTGCCCCTTGGCTGCTGATGTTTCCCCAGGGACAAAGACACCCAAAGCAACCTTATTTCCCTCTCTGTCTCCTCTCCCAGTCTGACATCCCTTTGCATGCCCATCTTCATGCTGGCTCTTGAGACAAGGTGTGCTCCCCTTACCCTGCGTGGAGGCTAGGGAGCAGAGCCTGCAGGGGCTGCTGACCTGTCCTTCCTTCCCACTTCTCCTTCCCTTGAGAGGAGAGAGCAGAAAACTAAGTTTGCATACGTAAATTTTGTGTTCAGACAGAAATCGGTGTTTTCGGAAGAGCCACAGCTGCAAATAGATACAGCCAAAGCGAAGAGAATGCCACTGAGTCAAGGGTATGGCTTTGTGAGCTCTGATGAGAAGCCCCATGAGGAGAAATGAGATTAGTCTTGTCTTCTACATTGCTCTCCCTGAAGTAATAACTCCAGCTTATTAAAAGATACAGTAATAACTGAGTCAGAAAGGAATTCTGGGCCTGTGTTTGAAAGAAGATTTGAGTTATGCATCAGAAAAGATAAGTATCTAAGAAAGAAATCAACCCTTTCCCGTCATACCTGTGCCCTCCCTGCTCATGTGGGATAGGAGAAAAGACCAGGTGAAAAACCTCAAGATATTTTGCTGGATGCCATCCAAATTCACTTGTGTGGTCTGACAACATCAGCTTTTCATACAGCTACTCTAACGTCCATCACTAACAGAATCATGCACGCTGCAAACACAAACTGGTTTGTACCTTCACTGCTTTCTGAGGCGATGGAGTAAAATCCAGAGTTAAGTGTTTCATCTCTAATCTCTCCACTGACAAACCTGGGTCAAGAGGATCAGCTCTTTACTGTGCCATTATAATGTAAGATAGAGACCACCATACAACCACCACATAAACCTGTCACTTCTCCAGAGACAACAGCTGATGACGATGTCAGACCTCTTGTGCTTCTCCTGGCAGTGGGCTCAAGCAGGTAACAAAACCAAAGGGCAACATCTCAGGTCTGAGACATCACTGGGCAGGTGAGTACCCCCAGTCACTCTCCTGAGTGCACTGGGGCCCAGACCTGCAGGTTTCATGAAGGACAGCAGGGGTAAGGGTGGCCACGCACCAGGGGATTTCAGAAGCCACCAGTTTCAGGACAGACGCCATTTACACCAGCTGAGCAGCCGGCTGAGCCCTGCATCTGCACAAGTACATAAATACACAGCAGACCTTTTTTTTCTCCCCTCCCCCCAGCAGTCCAGCCTTACACTGGTCACGATGTTTTGCGAATACAGCAGAAACTATCTTCAAATACTGAAAGAAGCCACTGAAAATGAAGGCAAGTCTACAACCATTTGAAAAAACAGTGACCACAGCCTTTCATGGCCTTTAAATCAGCATTAGTATTTTCTCCAGGGAGGAAGTTTCCCACTTTGCAGGAAAAATAAACAGTGTGCAAACTTTTTCTTTGAGTTACATTTTCATTTGTTTCACTCCATCAGGTTCCCAGGAAACATTCAATCCCTGTTCTGCAGCAGCTCCTCAGGACACCCATTTTGCTGCCCAAGCTAATCAAGCAGTGGCTGGGAGGAGGGCTGAGCAGGAAGGGAAGGTAAAGCAGCAGAAGAAACAAAGGAACATTGTGGAGTGCTGATTTTGTTGCCCAAATTATTTACTTACCAACTTCAAAGGGGTGCAAAAGGAGAAGGAGGTCAAACAAACCACAGTGTGTTTTTCTCTCCTCTTCACAGACATTATTTACTGCAATGTCCCTCTTGAAGTAGGAAAGAGAAAGCAGCAAATGATCTCCAATTGGTTCCGCAGTGGTTCCACAGATCACAGATTCCCACCCCCTTGCAGGTCCAGGCTGTAGCTGGGTGCCTGCTTTTTCCAGGGTGTCCCCTGCAGCCAACCTCAAGAGATGCTTCACTTCAAACATGCAAGAAGTTATTTTGGTAACCACTTTGATCACCATCATCAAGAACAGAACGAAGTCCCTGACAACCATTCCAAGTGTCTTATCTAGCAGAGCAGCTTACACCCCAACTTGAGGGTTTTTAAAGTTGAAGAGGTTTTTTAGCAATTGCAGGCACATGACTTACATGGCAGTGACTTTGCAGGATTGCCACAACCAACCTGGGCAGCCTTTACTACCCCAGAAGCCTCTCACCTTTGCAGAAGTTTGCAAAGACAAAAGCTTAGTAAGATCTGAGATTTTATTTATTTAGCTGCTAAAATGTCAAAAGAAAGCCAGAAACGACACACTGAAACTCTTCCAGTTTCACTGTATCTGTAAGGCTCAATTCATTTTGCTGCTTAATCGAATAACTTTCTGAAAAACAACCATCTCAGCTGTATATACATCTCAGGGACTTGTGTCAGCATGCAACCTAACATCACCTGGCTACATTTATGCACGAGACCTCAGTGACAAGACAATTCAGATTCCTGTAGAAATCACAGTTGCCAAAAGAAGAGAAATGGCAGCTACAGCCTGGTAGTCCCTTTTTCATGAATTATTTATGAGAACACAGGATTAAGAAGTTGCTGCATTCTGTAGAGAACAAGATCCTGCAACACGTAAGGGACAAGGTTTACACAAAAACGTAAATAGCAATAGCGTCATACAGTTTTCTTGCTTTGCTTCTATTAAATACACAAATAGTAGCAAACTAGGTTTGGCTTTGCTTTTCAGGATCACTATCTGGTTCCATCACAATCTGTGAAAGACAGACAGTACCGGAGTACATGTCAAAAATAAGTATGGTTTAGTCACTGCTTCCAGGACTCAGGCAGTATACCCAAATGTAGTCCTCCAGAGAAGCGAGCTTCAGCACTGGAATTTGCTTTTCACCACTCTAAATACAGCACTCTCGAGCCTGTGGGTGTGAGAAAACTTCTATGCCTTTTTAACTGCTGCAATGCTGCAACAAAAGAGATTTGTGATTTTCAGTTTATTTATTTATTTCCTGCATAGCTGCATTTAATAGTTGCCAACACTTTTCTTTTATGGAGACAGCTTACTGCTGTGATTGACCACTTCAACGTTTTGTTGGTCAGTGTGTTTCTGGAAACAGATGACAGCGGAGCCACACATGTATGGAAAAGTCAGAGGAACCTTTAGTGCAGGGTCCCCTTTCTGCAAAAGGTACGTTGATTTTCTTTTTTATAATATATATCTGCCCACTATGATATACATCCACATTACACACCTCAAATACAGAGAAGTCACCAAGCAGTTCATTCCCAAGCACTTGTAGCTGCATGCTCAGATGGAATCTTGAAGGACTGTAAATAAATGGGAAGATGGTCATGCCCCTCCACCAGTCACCCATGTAGAGTAACTCAGGACCCTATAGAGATTTCCTGTGCTATAAACACTAAAGGGAATAAATATCCCACAGAGAGAGTCTTCTCTATCCCTCTGCCCACAGCATCCCAGCAATGTGGCAGGGATGTGGGGCCACAGTGGGAGCTGGAGCCCCCTTCCACCCCATGCTGGGCTTTCCCTGGGTTGGGGGGACACTGTGCCAGCAGGGCAGCTCCTGAGATTCTGCTGATCTGGGGCAAACATGCAGTTGGATTTTTATTAAGGGCCTTTCAGGCGAAGTAAGAAATGCTAATCTTAACTGAGAGACATATATATATGCAAATTGTTTGCTCTACTTTCTCCATCTGTTTTCTTCCCAGGTTTTTCTCTTCACTATGCTTTACTGGAGATTAACTTACAGTATATTGCACCAAATTTGGACTGTGTGGGAAACATATGCTGCAAACTCAGGGCCAGACTCGAATATTGGGTTGCACAGGAATAGGAATATTCACAGTAGTGCTAAGGACTGACAAACCCACAGGGACAGGAAATTCAGAGACACCAGGGTAAGGAGAGGCTGAAGCAGAGCTGTTCCAGTTACAGTAGCAGGTGGGAAGGCAAGATTTCAAAACAGCTTTAATCTGGGTAAGAGGAAATGGCTGAACATGATAGAATGAAACCACCACCCCTGTTATTTTTTAATATGTAATTCCCTTGTTAGGGTGATACAAGTCAAGCAAGACTGACAGTTACCAATGACAAAGAGTGGTCTTTTCTTCTTGAAATCGAACCCATCCCAGCTTACTTGAAAAAAACACACATTGACTTTTTTTGTCTGTATGCCTAGGTGGGATATGTGATCTGTTAGCAAGAAACAACAACAGAAAACATACCACTCTTCTCAAAGCAAATTACATAGACTCCTATTATCCCCAAGGTACAAAGTAACAAATATCTCAAGAAAAAAATTAAGTGGTTTATGATGGAAACAATAATTGCCATTTATCAGCAAGACACAATTTTCTGGTTTGCCTTTTGACTCAGTCAACCAAACTTCTAGCCAACTAGCTATTTCCTCCGTGGTTATTGCAATCTAACAAGTGGCTCCTTACAACTCCAGTAGAAATGAAAGCAAAAATTAACTAAGATGCAGCCAAAGACCTACATCAGGCTTCTGACCTGGAGCACTGAACACAAGAGATGCCTTTTTTCAGTGTTCTCATGCAGCCAACCTGCTCAACACTCATCACCAAGACATTAACCAGAAAGGTAGCCCAGAGACTCTGTAAACCGGGAATTTCTGCCATCACTTTGGTCACGGTGGTTACATATGGTTGCTGTGACAAAAACTTGAAGTATTTTAAAAAAGGAAAGCAGTCACACCATTACTATAGTGTTGGTTGTAATGTTGCCTATGATCCATAGCTCCATTTCCGTGTCTTCTGTGACATGTTAATGAGACTGCATTAGGTATTTGCAAAGAGATTTGAAAAAACAGTGCATGCCATCCTGCACACAGCACTTACACTGAAACTCCATAATTTCACTTTTTTTGACTGGATCTTTTGATTAGCAGTATTATCAAACAATCATATTCTCAAGTTTTGAGACAGGGTACAGCAGAAAGGTCTAAAGTTTTTAATTCATCTCAAGAGCGAATACCTCAATGTAACTGCTCAATTTATCTTGATACAATATTATTTTGCTTTCCCCCAAAAGAACACAGAGGCTGAATTTCATCTAAAAAATAGCTGATTCATTGGCAAAACACAAGCATTAGAACTGTTGAAAATCAGCATGTTCTCAGATACCCATTTTAAGGACCATGAGTTTAACTACGCCTCTTCTATCTGTGCCAAAATACAAATCAGCAAGTGCTGACTCCTTCTTGGGTCTTAAAATGCTAACATGACCACCAAGCACTCCTTGCATGTGGCACAATACTTAAAATTACAGCTTATCTATTGAAATTCTTCTTTAAAGCTTCCAACTCTGTGGCTCCCAGGCATTTCAACTTCAATCACCCTGTATTGTGCTAACACAAGAAACATGGGACAATACAAACCCTTGGCTTTGACAGCAAGCTAAGACAACAGGGAGGGCAACAGCTCTGGTGTTAGCCATGGACCTTGCTGTCAAAGACTCCCAGTGGACAGGGACGCGTGGGATGCTTGAATTTATTTTTACAGATTAAAATACATTTACTCATATTTAGAGGACTATTATGAGTTCATTTTACAAATGAAACATAGCTGACTATTAGGTCAAAGCAACCCAGCAACACAAACCTGGTGTGGCACCATAGCAAACACAAGTAGTTTCAGGCAGAAGCTGCATGCCTCCCTTTTGTGCAGTCACTACAGCTGCAACAACAAGGCCCAGGCATATAACAAAGCCATTCTGTCTGGATGAGCAAAGAAATCCACCTATTTTTCCAGTGTTTTGAGGTCTCTCCTACTACACCAATAAGAAAAGTTTTGTTTGATTTCTAACAGGACACATGGGCCTTTGTACAGCCTAAGGAATCACATCCAGAAATCCCCATGTGTTTTTGTAATTTGAAATAAAACAAATGCGATTTTTATTCAGTAGACATGAACATCTGGAAGATGACATCAACATGATTTCAATGTCAAAGCATTAGACTGAAATCCAATATTGTTGAACAATTTGGGGTGGCAGTGCCAGAAACTTTAACATCACAGATTAAGCTGTGATGGAAACAAGGTTTCTGTAGCAGTTAAGGGAAGAAACAACGTTTTAGATCTTTACTAAATTCCTGATGAACATTATCATAATTACAGGAGCAGCTTGATGTGCTGCTGTACATCAATGTGTAATGCTAACTATCAAAACTAAGATCCTGGTTATGTAGGAGACCTTGGGTTTGTGTTTCTCACCTTGTTCTGCTCTGCTCTACCCATTTATTCTCCTGCCCCTCTTCATGGCACTTGAAAACACCTTTATTAAAGATCTCTGGAGATGTGCAAAGAAAACAGGGCCTGGGCTCACTCCTCCTTTCCTCTATCTATGTGAAAGAGTAGCATGGAGCTGCTGCACAGGTAGCTGCTGCTATGAGACAGCAACCCGCTCCCACAGGGGAACAGAAATAATAAGTAAGGTCGCACTGGGACTGGAAATCCTGCTCAGGGAGGATGAGAAAGTCCCACCACTGCCACCACACCAGGCCTTCACATCTTGTAAGGAAACTCCTGAGAGGCAAGTCCTGTCTCTGTCAAAAGAGGAGACAGGGAGAGAGAGAATGAAAGACCAAAATGTTTCCTCCTCGTAATACGCTCAGCTCCCAGGCTTTATTATACCGGATCAACAATCCCAACCATAACTACTGGCAGCCTTTCTATGTGCAAGCATCCAGCCAACCTCAAAAATGTGGCTTTAGTACTCACATAATTTTCACAGAAAAATCAGTTTAATTAGTTCATAATTTATTCTGAAAGCAAAAATGAAGATATCTGTATACTCTTAAAACTAGTCAAACCACTATCCTTTTTTATTTAAACACCACTATTAGATTGTCCCAGTTTGAAGTTTCCTACTCCCAGTTGTAACGCTAATTAAACCTTTTGGGGAAGTTGTGTGCTAATTCTTATGCATTGCTATTAACATTTTTTATTGCAGATAGTTGGGAGTGAACACCATCTCACTGAACCCAGTCAGAAGAATTTTATTTTGATTTTGTCTGGCTTGTTTTGTTCTTAGCAGATGGTGCAAACCCATGTGTTGATGAATACATGCCACAGGAGAGCATCTGATATGATACAGCTGGCCCCAAACTACAGCAATGTCTATACTGAGGACTTCAGTGCCTGCCACCACTTAGGACCATACTTCTTGGTGTGGTGTGTTAGCTCAGAAGGGCTTTCAAAACTATATTACTTTGGTATCTGAAGAAATGCCTTTAAGAAGGTACTTAGGCATCTCTAAGTAGCACAAGCATCCTCCAAGTCGGGTTTTCAAATTAGCTTTTACTGTGCTACACAAGTATCTCAAGTGGACTAAGGGTGACACAGGTTTGATAAATATAAATTAATGTGTTTTGAATATGCAAATCAGCAAATGATTTGCATTAAATATTATTCAACAGCCATGCATCTTACTTGCATGTGCAGGTAACAACTTCCCCAAGGCATTTTTTTCTCCCTCCAGTATCAATGAGACTCCCAGTGGCCTCCCTGTCTCTGATTTCGTTTGAAACACATCCCCTGATAACCTAAAGAGAAGCACATATAAAGAGCTTAGAGCTATTTATAGCAAAGTCTGTGCAACTGAAAACATTGCAGTGTTCATGTGGTGGGCACATGCCTTGCTTATGAACTGCAACCGGGAAACTGTTGCCTCCCTCTTTAGTGATTCTAGTCAGCATTCACAAGGCAGGAGAGATGGAGCCAAGGAAGGAAGCAGACATAAGGACAAAATGCAAACAAACTGAAAATTTACCAATCACTTATATTCAGAAACTGGAGGGGTGGGGGGGACACAAGAAAGACTCATCTCTATCTGCATTTCAAACTGCTGGAAACAGGCATTCAGAGTGGATCAGCATCATCATACCAATATTCTTTGGTATGGGTTTTGCATGAGCCCCTGAGAACAGGCATAATCTCTCATAATTACTGCATATGCTGTTGGCACACTAAACAGCAGCCTTGCCTCAACATATTTAAAAGTCTAATGCTCATCAACTCTTCCAACTGGTCATTGGGCATAACAGTGAACAGACCTACGAATACTGCAAGCAAAGTTCATGTTCGGATGCTGATCTGCAAATCCCATGTGAACTTGTTTCATTGCTTCACTTTATATGAAGTGAATAAAATGAGTTACAGCAAGAGTAGTGGCTTAAAAGTAGCGTAAAATCCCCATTCCTTTTATATCTTCCTACAAACAGCCAACCCTTTAGTCAGTTTTAAGTCCTGCTGGCCAGAAATGTGATAGAACGTAACTCAAAACCCCTGAGAAGAAAGACTCGGATTCAATTCTGATTTCTGATGCTCACAATTACGTGGTCCAAAGTCTTGCTCAATGAGACCAGAGGATGAAACAGGATCGGTGAAAGGCAAAGATAATGTGTCCAGGTTTGTCTGCCTTCTGCCTGAGTTGTGAAATGAGATTGTGAGAAGAGATACCAGGTCAGGCATGGCTGGGTGAGGTTGGCAGATGGGGAACAAGTTATATTTTGTAGTTGTCAGCAAAGAACTGGCAACTGAAACCACAAGTTAAGATCAGCATACAGCACAACAAAAATGGAAAATAAGAACCTTTCATTGTAAATCCCAAGCTATTTACTACTCATGGACAGTCATAGATTTGATGTGTCCCCAGGTGAGACCTAATAAGCCTATAAACATGTTTTAATTAAAATCAGTTCCCTAAATGCTCAGCCCTTTCTATCATTATTCTATGAACAACAAAATTCCATGTTTCATAGATGTCTTCAGACAGCACACACTTAACATGTTCAAGAGCAGCAAAAGAGCTGCCACCTGAGCTCTGCCCAGTCACACTCAGGTATGAGCCATGCTATGAAGTAACTAAGCCACAGTGAAAAAAGGGGACTTTCCTTAATTTAAAACTTAAGTGAACAGAAGCAGTAACAGCAGTTTCATCCTTGTTCTGTAGCATCTCCCAGGAATAACCAAAGAGGAAGGTAAGGTGGTCATGAAAAAAAGTAGGTTGTGCAGGCAACTCATAAGCAGCCAGAAAAATGTACTACTTTACTTCTAAAAATGGGTATTTAAAAATCAATATATTTAAACCAGCACATCTTTGAACCAGCTGGTGGGAGACACCAGTGGTGACAAGATACAGAATTAGCTGAAACTTGAGCCTGGTTCACTCTGACACTTGCTCCATTACAACTTCTACATCAAGTCAAGAAGCTTGTGTAACAGGAAGTTTGTATCCACTTATCCTTATCTCCTCCACTGGTGTGATTTCAGAACACTTAGCCCCTAAATGGGTATTTCCATAGGGCAATGGAGATAAACAAATAGAATTACTGCCCCCTAAGGAGAAAGGAAAGACAGGAGTCAAAATCTCTTCTGCTTTCTGGACACTGGACAGACTATCTTGTAAATCCAAGTTTGGTCCAAAGAGAACCAGGTGAAATATTACTTGTATTTCCACGTTGTTGGCTTGATAGCAGAAATATTTTTAACATGAATACTACATAAGTGCTTTTACTAATTAATTTAGGAGCGGGATTCAGACTTACTGCTGAGCATCATTGTCTGCATTAACCTCCCTCCCCCAAAATCCCAGCAAACTTACTATTTCTAACTGACTCTCCAAATTACTTTCTCCTTTATGTCATCACACACGAGACAAACCTTGTGAAAAAGGAAATTAACAAAAAAAAAAAAACCTCCAAAACACTGATGAAAAGAGGGGACTGAGGACATATTTTTAATTTGCTACATCTGTGTTTCCTGGAGCATATCAAGTTGGAATCTCAAAATGAAGAAACATATTGAGGACAGAATAGCAAAGCTGGCATGTAGCTGGCAAGTGGAAAGGCGACACAACTCATACCAAGTTCTCCCTTCTGTGGAGATCTGTATCTGAAAGCTCCATTAATAGGAAGTTATGGTGAAAACAGGCATAAATCAGCCAAACAAAGTACTTTGTACCACTGCCTGGATGCAATGCTAATGCACAGCACTTGGCTTCTGGAATTCGCAGCCAAGTTGGAACATTAATATGGGGACTATTTGCCTGAATGTGTTGTCAAACTCATTATGATGCTTAATTTCCAGTGTTAAGTATTTTACCGGTTGCTGGTGAACGCTTTTAAAATAGATGCATCAGGCCATGCAATGCTACAGCCAAAAGGTTGCAGCTCCCCAGCAGGAGGTCAGCTGCGTTTGTAATTTACACAGGAAGGTTAACCGTGAGCCGCATAGAAACACAGGATAAAGAATATTACCTGGGCTCTAATTTTAGCAAATTGCAGTATCGCAAAAGGTCTTGCAACATCCTCCCTCTTGAGATTCCCACGAAATTTTGTCCCGGCACAAGTAAGGGCATTTCTTCCTCTCCGCGACGCAGCGGGAGAGCGGACTTGCCTGGACGCAGCTGTGGGACAAGGGCTGCCAGCCCCGGCTCTGGAGCAGCGGAGGTGCTGCCGGTGGCCAAGCGCGGCTGCCGTTCCCCAGTCGCCCGCCGGGGCTGCCGAGGCGCTGCCGGAGCCGGCTCCCGGGTGGTTGCGGGACCGGCCGGAGCCGCTGCCCGCCTGCAACTTGCGGGAGACTTTTGCTCCACTCATTTGACTTTAAAACGAAAGAGCCCTAATTAATGAAAGATCACGAAAGCCGTGGTGTACATGTACCGTAAGGCCGGTTAACACTTTGATCTAGCAGCTACTCAGACGCGGGGATAAACCCGGCGAAGATTAACCAGGTCAACTATATACAGTCCCGAGAGCAGCTCAGGCTACGCTACCGCAAAGATACGAGGCGAGAACGGGGACACCCCTTCCCATCACCCCGCCGCTCGTCCCGGCTTAGGGCTGCCCCCGTGGCCGTGCACGCCGGACTCCCCACCCGCTCCCCGCACTCACCCAGCTTCTCCGCCCGCAGCCACAGCGGGGCCGAGGCTCCGAGCAGCAGCGAGAGCAGCAGCGAGGGGGCGGCCCGCGCCCCCCCGGCGGGGCCCATGGCTCCGGCTCTCGGCGGGGCGCGCAAGGCGCAACTTCCCCACTTCCCTCCTGCTCCTTTCTCTTCCTCTCCTCCTCCTGCCCGGGGCGGCTCCCGCGGAGAGGGGCAACTGCCCCCCAGCATCCTTGTCCCCCGCAGGTATTTCTGCGGCGGTGGAAAAGGGGCCGAGCGGGGCTCCCGCTGCCCCGCGCCCCGCCGGTGGCTGAGCTGCAGCACCGCCGCCTCCCGCCTCCCCAGCCGCGAGCTGGGGGTGGAGAAAGGAAGCGGGAGAAAGGGAAGCGCCACTATTCCCATTGGGCTGCAGCGCAGGGTATCTCCTCCTCCTGCTGTGGACCGAGGGGCTGGCTCGGCCCTTTTCCCCTCTCTCCTCCCCTCCCTTCTACTCCTCTCCTTGGGTGCTGCTTCTCCCACCCACGGCTGCATAGGGGCTGGGGGGGGGGGGGGGCCCACGGTTGAGGGAGGGGTTCCGCAAACCCTCGCAGCCCCAAGCATCGCTTATGTACACGTACATACAGATATATATTTTTAAGCAGGCAGGATTATGCGTGCAGGCTTATTCCCTGGCGGTGCCACGGCTGCCACAGCGAGAAGGGGGGACACGAGTGGGGCCGGAGGAGCTCCGGGCCCTGCGGCAGAGCCGGGGTTGTGCTGGGACTCCCCGCGGCTACACCCGCCTCCTGGGGCGGCATCTCCATGCAGGGCTGCAACACGCGTGTTCAACGTGTGCGAGCTGCTTCTGTGCGCTAAAGTTCTGGGCTGAATTTATTCTGGATCTTTTAAAGGATGCTGCGGGCAGCTCTGTCCTGGTGGGACGGGATCAGCTGCCCCGCTCTGGAGAAAACCTGTGGCACGGGGAGGGGCGCAGGTGCACGGCAAGGAAGTGGCTGCAGTGCCAGCAGCCGCAGAAGACTCACATTAAACAGGCCCCAGCGGCTGCTGGCCTTTTAAAAGTGTGCCGGATAATTCAAAGTAGCCCTTCTGACTGTGCAGAGACTGATGGGTTCGCATTGCTGGCAGGTCAGAAATACTGCGCTGCTGTGCTAAACTGGAAGTGCACAGAAAACTTGAATGTCCTACAGACGGCTGATAATTGTAAGATTTTGTTGTATTTTAGGAGCCAAGTTTAGTAAACCTTTATTCTAGTTGAGCTCTTGTTTTCCAAGTGTTAATGTCTGGTTTTTAACTTTTCAGACACCTTATGTGATCAGACATATTTTTCGTCGTGCACCCAGTACATTATATTCTTGCTATATGTATTAAACACAGGTTTTTAGTACTTGAGACTTACCTCTTCTTTGCAAAGGAGAGTTTGAAATCTAGACTAAAATGTTAGATGTGGTGTAAATCAAAGAGAGAGTTTGTTGCTGCAGCAGTTTAGCACTCTGGTTAATCCTCACTGGACCTTGTCAGCAAATGCCACCAACCTGATGGAGGTTGTGGTGGGTCACTCGATTCAAGGCTGTGAAGGCTGAGAGACTTTCAAAGAGGAGTATGTCCATGCGAATGAAAGTGGCATGTTCCTCTATTTGTCTTATAGATTGTCAGGGAGAAATCCATACAAATGTGGATGATTAAGGAGGGGAAGGGATGAGAAAGTTAAACTCTACCACAGCGTTTCGAGACTGGTTTTAAAAAGAACACAGAGTTGGTGAAAATATTGTGGTTATAGGAATAGGTTATAGATTTGTATCAATCTCAGTGGGCAATCAAAACCAGTCAGTCGTACACAGGTTGGCACTGGGAATTGTACTGATTTGCATGTCATCAGCTGAGATTTAGAATATATTCTTTAATAATAGGGGTGGGTTTTAGTTCTATTTGTTAAGGGTTGTCAAACATATTGGCAGAAAAGTCCTGCAAGTCGATCTCGAGTAACCTTTAAGGAGGCAACAGTGCAATACACTGGGTCTGGTGATCTTGGGCAAGTTAACATGCAAAAACCTCTGCTTGCAGATAATGTTGCTAGAGATGATTTCTCGGTAAAACTTAGGTGGTTGGTAATTAGTATAAGCAAGCTAGCAGAAACACCAGAAGGGGTTTTGGCTGTCACACGCCTTTAGGAAGCTCATAAGGAGGAGGAAGGTGGGTTGGCTGAGACTGGGAAAGGAAGCTTTCTCCTTCTGAGCGTTGGATGCTTTGCAGTGCCCTCTGGGACAGATAGTTAGAGAATACTTCCCTCCCCAGTTATTTTTGTTACAACGATTTGTAGCGAAGTGATAAGTCATGCCCTTGAGACTGGAGCTGTAAAGTATTCGGGAGCAGTATTTGTTTTTCTTTCATGACTGGAGAAGCAGTTTACTATACAGGAGAGCAATGGTGGAAGGAACGGCAGGCAGGCTGCCTTTTCAAACTTCTCACCACTGGGCTTGGCAGGAGCTGGTTGCTTGTCCAAGGCCACGTTTCCCATTGCAAATGTGTGTAATGCTCAGGTGGAAACTCTGCAGTAGGTGTTGGAGCACTGCTTTCCTATTGACTGCAGTAGGATAATGAATAACGCAGTCAGTGCAGTAGCTTCTATATTATTTATTTTTCTATTAAATTCACATTACTTTACCATGCCCTTTCCTTGTCAGTTTGGAATATGCTGTAGGCAGGGAACTTACTGTCAGCTTCCAAAATTAAATAATCATTAAGATGAATGGAGTAGTCTGTAGCTCTCGAAGCTGTTATTTGAGGACTTTTATAAGCCCTGTCACATTGCTACATTTGCTCATGTGTACTTTTCCAAATTTCCTTTTGTAAGGAGGAGAATTAAAAGGAGCTTTTAGATAAATACAGTTTTAAAGGCAAGGACTTTGAGCCAAGGCAGAAGATTAATTCAGAAAGAAGGCATACATTGAGCCTGACTAATAACTTGTGGGGATGTCGCACAATGGGAGCTTCACAACATGAAAACTCCCTGGCAGACCACTTCTGACAGCTTAATGCAGCTGATTTTGGTCACTGACTTAATTTGGAAGAGACAGGATTCACCCAAGGACATAGGCTACTTTTGAGCATGACTATGTGCCCTTGTAGGGTTAGTTTTCCAAGTACACGGATTAGGAGTATTTCATGTATTTAATGCATATGTATTTAACTGAGTCACCTACAACTAGATAATGTACTTCGTCTAGTATTCATTATATGAATACTTTTACTGCACAGCCACCTGCAAATGAGAAACTATGTTTTTACTCCATGTATGTCTATCTTGCCCCAGGATGAACAGCAAGACAGGATATCAGGACAAAGTCAGCTCAAAACATTTTAGAAGGTGGTTGGTCAGTAGGATGGGGTACTGTCAAAAGCTTGATGGATTTACTTTCTTACCTATACTCGTTACATACTGTTATATATTGAGAATCCTTTTGTGCTTTGTGTGATATTAAGCTGGTAGTTTGTCTGGGGCAGAGGAGGAAGGAAAAACACATTGAAGAGTTTACCTAAGCTTATCTTGCAAGCTTGACACTGTATGTGTACTTTCTTCCAAAAGCATCTTGTTTCATACATGTTCTAGGAAAAAAAAGGGGGTGGGGGCAAAATAACCTTATTTATGCAAAGAGGTTTAAACTTCATCTTATTGCAGCAATCTTGCTTTTGTGCAGCTGACAAGAAAGTTCCTGTTTTGTAAGCTGTAAGGGCTTTCTTTGCTGACCATGTAAAAGAAAGAGGAGGAATTGGAAGGCACAATGAGGTAGAGAGGACCTGAGGTTACAAATTATGAAGCAAAAGAACAATTCTAGACATTGAAAGGTATGTTAATTTTGTAATTTAGCAGAATAGTTTGCAGATTGAGAAGCCTTCTAACAGCCTTTATACATGGGCCGGGTTTTGCATTGTCATTGGTGCAAAGTAAATAGTGTGATGGATTTACAGGATAAAGCTGAGAACAAAATGCTCTGGTTGCTGATCTCTGTGTATTCAGGTACTGCATTCTGCCAGCAGTGTGTGTGGTGGTTCCACTGAAAGAAAAAATAAATCAGAAAATACTATAAAATAAAAGCCTGAAGTGTGTCTAGATTCAACATTTGCATATGATATGGGCCCTCCTTGTTAAAAATAGTTAGGGTACAGCAAAGTCAGTGCTGCGGCAAGGCTGTGGCATGGCAAGTTCCTTGAGACACACTTGTATATTTATTTAATGGATGTGGTATACTGTGCAGTGTTTATATTACTGGAAGGCTAAGCCCATGCCCTTGGAGCAGCAAAAGCATTTCAACCAGTGTAATACTACCCTCTATTTAAGTCTGCACACCATTAAACCAGCTGGAGATGGACTGACCTCTAGCATTCATTTGGGCTTCTGGATATTCACCTAACTACTGCTGCAAAAACGGTCTCCATTTTTAACAAGTTGTAGGACTGGGCTGTACTTGTCAGAGCCGGCTTTGGTTCTGGTGAGTTTCACATCAGCAACCTCCACCCATGCTTTACGGGAAGCATCCCTGCTCAGGTGTGGAAGTGCACAAGAGTGAAGGAGTTAGTAAAATAACGTTTCCACTTTTACAGTAGTTCTGAGCAAGTGACTGAGAGGATACACAATGACTGAGCGATTCGTTACTTTAGCAGAAACATGAGGCAAAAATCAGACAGAAAAAATCTTCAGATAGAAGAAACAGTTTAACTTGTACTGGCACAGGTTGCTGGCTGCACCCACATGGATGGGTTGGAACCATAATACTGGCATTATGCAATTACACTGTTAGCAAAATTCCCCATGGGGGAGAGATCATAAATATTCTTAGACCTTAAGAACATGGAAGGAGAAATTGTGGGCAATAAATTCGGGTAATAATCTTTGGGAGTGAAAACCCAACTGCATCATGCTTTGAGACCTTTGCCTTTTATTTTCAGCAGCAGCAGACAATGATAGGTCTTGTCTGGGTGGGAGCAGCAGCAGGGCCCTTACCAGCACTGGCAGGAGATGCCTATGGGGTAATTGAAGGCTAAGAGGATACGTAGATTCATTCACTGCAACAGCAGCAGTTGGGTGTAACTCTGATGAGAGCCATACAGGGGATGAATATGCACTTTTCATCACTTTAATTACTGTAACCTATCCACTCATGTCACCTATTATGATGTAATTATGAACTCAAGCTGAAGACTAATCGTTTGTCCCACTGTCACATATTTTGCAGTTTCTCACATCTGTTTGGTAGTCTTAGGTCATAATTTTACTCACTTTCAAACGAAATGAAATAAAGTTGCTAATCATCCAGATTTTGAAGACAATCAACCAGACGTGCCATGCTGCCATCTTCAATTCTGTCAAGAAATATGGGGCAAAATGTTCCTTTTCATTTAAACATATTGTTTTAGGGTTGCCTTGAAAAATATTGTGATCTAGAGATTCATGACACTCTTTGTCAAAACAAAGCCTACTATTTTATAACTTACTAGTTGGCAGCATGCTTGATCAATTTGTCAGTGACAAAGCTCTCATTGTTTTTTTATAGGTGTTTTAAAGAGTTTTCCTGCTTCTGTAAGGTATTAACCCTCATACATTTAAAAAGTAATAACTTTTAATACATAGGTAATAAGTGATTTTTAACTGTAGCGTGTGGGGTTTTTTGTTTGGGTTTTGTTTGGGTTTTTGTTGGGTTTTTTTTATTTTGAAGGGGAATTTGTAGCTGAATTTGCACAGTCTGCATTTTTTTCCATGAGAAACAAGTAGTCTTAATCATTTACTCATGTTTATGAGGCTGCATCCAAGTAGGATCTAAGAAATTACTTGTGCAAAATATGAAGCAATCCCATGGTCACTTCCAGGAATAACCAATTATGTTTGACCCACATGCCTTTTTAATAAATACAGCAATCTGTCTAGTTATATTCTTCCAAAGAAAGTGTGGAGTATTGGAAGATGACTGCAAGCAAGCAGAGTTTAATGATTTCTAATGTAGTGAGTGTGGCACTTATTCTCACATACAGTAGAGAGGGCAGTTTACATACTATTTTATTGATCACTGTACCTCTGGCTATATGAGTAAAAGCTTAGAGAGCTGAAAGGAATTAAAAGTATGAGCTGAGTGACTGCCTGATGTAATAGAAATCATCCAGTTTACCCCAGATCTAGTCCTCTTTCCTAATTTCAAGTGTTCATGCTATGGTCCAGTTTTCTTACAGGGTGCAATATGAACTCAGGGGTTGAAAAGCAAGTATAGAGATGGTCTTCTTTCCCTTCAGTTGATTTCTTTGAAGAGAGAAGGATGGGAATCATGCTTAATAATTCAGTAATTAGTGGTGTGTGGGGCTGTGCTCCCTTCCCTCTTCCTGTGGCCACTTTGGCCCTATGGAAATCTGCACTCCTTATGAGCTTCACAGAAGTAAGCCAGTTATGCATAGTGGAAGCACGGCTCATAAATTTGCAATAATCATTATATACAGAGAAAAAGCTTCTTGTGCAACTTTTCCACATAGCATTGGAGCATTGCACCAATGAGCTACAAGGTCAAATTCCTGTAATTCATAACTGTCACAGCTGCAGATTACAACTGTATATATAGTTAAAGAGTTCACTGTCAATTGCTTTTAATAAGGCTACTTATTAAATGTGAAAAACTGATCAAATGTTATCTGTCTTTGTTAAGACCTTTGTCCATTTTTAATATTAATTTCAAAAAAATATGTGCTTAACTTTACAAATTTTCTCATATTTTAATTACAGTATTCAATGTGGTGTTGTGCTTGTTCATGAAATTAAGAGAAATTGTTGCCTATCTTAGGTTCCTTGTCGAAGATAACTGGATAACAGAAAGCAAACAAGGCGGGTTGGTGAACACTAAAATCAGTTTTAAATAGTCATTCCTCATAAAATAACAAATCATCAATAATTGAGATTTTTTTTATCATGTGAAATTAATGGACAGTATCATTTCTCAAATATTCCTCCTGCAAGTAAGAACTTTTGGCATCCTTCTGTCTACTTTTTTTCATTAAAGATACTGCATTCTTAGTTATGCTATACATGCATACCCATGGTTGGTTTTGGCCCTGAGGTTCACAAATGGTCCTAAATGCCTTTTTTGAAATGTGATATATGTAGCTGAGACCTAGTTAAGTCTGTCTCCCAGACTTTAATTCAGCCTGTATTTTAATTGTTTGCTCTATATCCATCCACCAAAATTAGATATGTGATTTGCCCTTCTTCCCTTGAGCATGGTGGTGTTTATGTCAGGGTGGCAGGGTTGGGCTGACTGCCTATGTGGATTCAGTCCAGGAATTCACCTCCCATGGGCTGCTCACCTGTATTGATGGCAGATATTAGGCCCAGGGCCAGGCTTTTACTGGGTTAGCAGCAATTCTGCCTAATCTTCGTTTCTAGCTCTTCTCTGCCTGGGCATGTTTAGTTACCACTCTAAAGGCTCTGCAGTAGGTGTGTTTTCTTACCTGTTTCATACACATTTGTCCATAGCAGCTTAATAGGTTTGAGTGAACCCATCATCGCTTCATCTGAAGATATTCCTCCAGTGGATGAACAG
>JBCJKH010020763.1:0-20395 GCA_039877255.1 Loriculus beryllinus | reverse complement strand
AACAGGTTTGCCCTGAGTTGTATTACAGATGAAAAACACCTCAGTGGTCTGAGGCAGTGGCTGAGAGGACTTGCTTCCATTTTCTACGTGAGATTTTAGCAGCTGACAAACTAATGTATTTATTCTAGTAATATTGAATGCTTAACATGAAACTCTTTTCTCAAAATGTTTTCAGTTATCTCATGCCAAATATGGAAAACCATATCAATTTTTGTTGCTTTTTCATGGCTGTATTTATTTTACTGTATTAACTAATTAGTAATAATTAACCAATTGATAATACACAAAAGGTATCGCTGAAAGAACTGCAGAAGTTTCATTAATTGCCAGAGAAAGGTACATATTGAGATACAGCACAAGTGAGAATGAAATCAATGTTACTAAAATGTCTCTTTAGAAAAGAAAATGAAAGACACTCACCCTTCCTGAAGAAATGCAGTTGTCAAACTCCTGGAAACTCTTCAACACCAGCAAAGAGTTTAAGTCTATCTCTAAATCACTGGTGTTCTGCTATTAGTTAAAGAAACTGAACTTATAGCTTCTCTAGTGCTTTTGAAAATATGACATCTTTTCTTTGGTAATAGCTCAGACACACTGAGATATCCTTACCTGAAGACTTGCAGAGGTTTGCTCTAGGGTTGGCTGACCCTGAGCCACAAAAATCTGTGTCATTTGTGAAATGTCCAGACTGGTGCAGCAAACTCTGCTCATCAAGCCAATTACCAACCAATTAACTTAAGGTAGAAAACAATCAACCAAACTTACCCACCAGAAAAACCTGAGAGTGGGAAACTATCCTACCTCCCCTTACTAGTCACCACAGTTGATTCGCCCTGAATTGCACTGGCACACTCTTTCTTTCCATTAATGCTAACAGAAACAACCCTTCTTCACGTACCATGTTCAGAAATGATGTTACTGCATCACATAAAACTGTGCAGAGCTGAGACCTCAGGAGAGCCAGGGAAAGAATCTGATCTCTGGGCTAGACTGCAAAAAAAAATATCATTGGAAAAGGCATAAGGGGGTGGTGTTGGCTTTTTGTGATCTGCTGTGGTGACATCATTACTGAAATGACTTGTAGTCTGCGCATCATGTGAGAAACACATGCAGCTCAATCTATGCGGATTATCCAGGAATAAATTGGAACAGCATTCAATGACAGTCTCATGATAGCCATATGAGGAAATTGTAACTGATAACAGACAGCTGTTTAAACTGGGGGGGGGGGGAAGGGGGGGAAGGGAAGGGATTGCTTGGAAACTGAAATTAGGCTCAAAATAGTACACCACTTTTTAAAATTAAAGTAACCACCTTGTAAATCAATTTAGCAGGAGATGTGCTAGATTTTCAGGGACCTGAGATTCAAAAGCAAGACTAGATATCTTTCCCAGACCTATGCATAGCCCTGACAGAAGGTATGAATTTGCTTCAGAAGTTTTGGTGTAAGTTAGTTGGGCCAGTATAAACATGAAGTCAGTTTATGCAACCAAAGCTTTCCTTCTTGACTTTGAAATCTGTGACTTTATTAAAAAAAGATAATTATCAACTTTGAAGCAGATCTTAGTGTAGCCTTTATCTGTAAAAACCCTACATGTTCCTTGAAAAATAATTACTGGTCAGCATGATGAAATACATGAAATAAACATATTCTTCCCCAGCCCTGTGGGATAATATTCTAGTTTGGCTAGGCTTTTCAAAGAGGCCCAAGGTGGGTTAAGTATACCAATTCTGCTAAACCTGAGTGTCACATGGAGTCTCAGTGCCTTGGGTTCCTCAGCAGTCGATAGGGCTTCATTTCTTCTAGCTTACTTTTCCTCACTAGGGAGGGATGCACTACTGTTACAAGAAAGGATGGTGTGAAATTCCTGTGTCGCATTCTCACCCTGGGTGAGGAGCCAGAAGGCATGGTAATGGTGAATAACTGTCCACTTTCAATACTTGAAGAGTTTAAATTTCAGTCTGTCATTGCTAGTGTAAGAATACATTTGTACATGTACGCATATGTGTGCATGTGTGTATGCGTGTCTATAAACGATGTATCTGAGTTAAGAACATTCTTCTTTCTGCTGCAGTTACCTATCTTAATTCTAGATTTCTCCCTCTGCTAGCTAAGGAAAAATCAACATGGCTTTTCCTATCCAGAAACCAGTCTTTAAGGAAGAGATACACAGAACATTTTCTTGAAGCCACCCAATGTCTGCAAAAGGGTATAAACCACAACATTACAGGTAAAATCAGACTGGGCTCTCTCCTTTTCTCTCAACTTTGGCTTAGACCTCATATTCACCAAGAACAGAATGCACCTCACCTTGCCTGAGACACTATCTAACCTCCATTTATAGTCAGTGGGGAGAAATAGGAACTTTCAGGACATGGTTTGACCTATTTGAACTGACAGGCATTGGGAAGAGATTAATTGATCTCCTCAGTACAACTTTTTTTTTCACTGAATCTAGGCAGCTACTTCAGAGCTGGATTTTCAAATAGTAGGTGTCTAAACTGAAGTGAAATGAAGCCAAAGCAGATGTTTCCCTATGATTAATGACTGTATTTTCTTAACATGAATATGGGGAAGTGGTTCAAAAAGAATTAGATAATATGAAGTGTCATATAGTGTGTTAGCTAGTCTAGGGCACAGAGATCTGTAAACAAAGCACTTAGTAGCCTAAGTCACCAGACAACCATGTTATTTCAAGTTACTCACCACTCTAATGTTTCTTATCTACACTGGTGCTGTACTTGGTCCTTGGAGCCAGTGTAGAAATCTGAGTTTATGTACTGAAGTTCACAGAGCCTCAAAGATACTTGAGAACAAATGTTGCCCCTGACTAAATATCCTTTGATAGTACAGTAGTGGTGGTGGCACAGATAATGAATTCTACGATGAAAGGTGATTTGTGAGGAGATGCCAATTGCATCTGTTTGCCCTGGAGAGGGGCAGTCAGTGTCACTTGGTTTGCAAGTTACATATCCTCTTTTTGTCTGATTACCTTTCTGAAGATCAGTTGTCTATAATAATGTCACTTACACAGTCAGTGGGAAAGTTTCCTTGTTAACTGAAAGAAGACTAGAAGTGGAGGAGAAAAAACAGTTAACTTTTCTCCAATGCTGTTGGATTGCAGATTGAAAAGTACTTCTTTTTAAGGCAAGTAGAAAAAGTAGCTGAAAAACTGAAACTTATGTTATCTGTGCTCCCATATCTTTCTATTTTTAGGAATTTCTGTGAATGTTTATCAGCAACTTGTCTATTTTTCCGAGGGGAATTCCATCTGGGTGAAAGGAGTTGCAAATATGTCTGATATATCCGACCTAATGCTCTTCTATGCTGGCTGGGGGAATATTACGTCCATCTCGGTAGACTGGCTTTACCAGAGGATATACTTTGTCATGAATGAAAAGGTAGTGCTCTAGGGCTTAATTAATTTCTTATTTAATTTGAACCATTACTGTGATTTATTTTATATTAGAAAATCTGATTTATATATGGATATGCATGCACAAAATATAATTATAGAAATAGATTTTTTACTTGAATAATATTCACACACTTTAGATTTTTAAAAAAGGAGAAAGGCTTGAGTATCAGGTAACATTTGAAGCAAAGAGGCTCTATGGAACTCTGTGTCCTTGGTTGTTATTTTTTTATTAATTTTTTTTCTCCTTAGGATGTAAAAACCTTTGGTTTTCATTGCTTTGGTTTTAGCTGCTTTGGTTTTGAGACTAATTTCACACCAGCCTCATACTAAATATAAGTGACTTTGTTTCTGTTACTTGTTTCTCCATCTAGCCTGTTCAGTTACTGTTCTGCTTCAGGAAGGTGGTCAGGTAACTAGTTGGTGATTATAAATGCCCTTTATAATTGGCAGAAGATGTTCAACAGAGAAGGTGCTTCATTCCAGTGATGACAGCTTAGATTACAACTGTTTCAAATTGAAATCAAAATGAAGATGGCAACGCTGCACTTGATTCCCTACTCATAAAAGATCAATTATACAAACAGTCAGGCTTTGCATGTACCTTTGTGTCCTGGGTTCAGCTGAACCCAGAACACTTTGTAGTCCTCCAGTACACAAAGGACTAGAAAATTGCCCTAAATGGTTAGTGGGGGATTTTTTTCTTTTCCAATCCTCTTACCATGTCTGAATTTTCAGTTATTGTTCAGAGAACAAGAAGTAAAAAATCAGCAGTGTTAAAAAGATAAAAATCATCTGCAGATGAAGAGGCTGATGACAGGGATTTCTGAATCCACTAGAGGTTAGAGAATTCTCAGGGTATTGCTCTCAGGATAAGAAAAGCACTTCCTTCCCTCTTTTCCCTTCCCTGCCAGATTATTTCAAAGTACAGTTTGCCTATACCCCTTCAAATTGCATTTTTCCCTCCAGCTTAGAGGTAGGAAGTCAAGAGAAGGGTAGCTGACAGACAGCTCTTTCAGGGTAAGCTGTCATGGATGCATTTGGACTTGTGTACAAGTGCTATACTCGGGTGACTGACAACTCAGGAGCCCAGAAGGACCTAGAATTGTGAGAGAGGTGTTTCATTGTCTGGTTCCCCTGAAGGGATCTCAGGTCAGTTTGTTCGCTCATTAGCAAACACCCTATGAATGCTTCACTAGTTTTGATTCTCATTCCCCAGATACATGTCTGCCATTTAGACAATTGCACGGCAGCTGAAGACATCACTCCTCTTTATGTGACATCCCATAGGAAGGTTATAGCTGATCCCTATAATGGGTAAGTGTCCTCCTTTGAGCACTTGGTGTCAAAGGTGCTATAAAGCTTCTCTCTAATTTTCTTCACTTCACTAGTCATCTGGGTTCCTGTTTCTGATTTTTGCCTTACCAAAACAGTGCAATTGGCAACAAACAACAAACTAAGAAACAATTGGAAAACGAGTGACAACATGTAACACTGTTTTCTTCATATTCTTCTTTATGGTGTTAGCAGAGGAGATAAAGTATTTCCAAAGCAGAGATTAGGTTTTCAGACATTCAGTGCTTTTACGACTATGAAACTTTATGCATTTTAAATGTCCATGTTTAACACTTGAGGTATTATGGAAGAATATTCTCCAATAATCTGTCATCCAAATCCCCAGAAGGTAAAATGAGATGTGCTTAATTCTCCCAGGATGTATATTAATAGCACCAAAACCATTTTCCTATTGTCTGCGTAAAGACAGGCACATCTCTGAGCTGTTAAAGTATTTGTGACTCATCTACAGGGTTCTTGCACTGTAGTTACTTGGGTCTATTTTGCTCTATGGCCAGCTATATTTTCTGTCTCCTGGAGGATGGCATATACAGAGCAAACCTTCAACTCTTTCCTGGCACTGCCTCCACAGCTTCACCAGTAGTGAAATACAGTGCTCTGAGAGACTTCATGATCAACTTCCAATCTAAGAGACTTATTTTCTTCAACAAATCAGAACAGGCCTTTGTGTCAGGTTTTCTTGATGGTTCAGAATTTCACACACTGCGATCACATGTGCCACTTCATGACGTGGAGAGCTTTGTTTATGAAGATAACACATTTACTGTCACAGATGGCTGGGCAGTTTTCCACGAAGAGGTCTCTCCACTGGGGAGTTCTAGCTTCAATGAGTACATTGTGGATTGCAATTTGGCATATCCAGAGTACTTTGGCTTTGGCAACTTGGTTTTCTATGGGACATCAACTCAGCCTTTTCCATTACCAACTCCTCCTCGGCTTGTCACGGCACTATTTGGACTGCACCAAGCTGTTATCTGCTGGAGACCACCTGAACACACTATTGGAACCAGTAAGTTCAGTTGTTTCTTCCTGAAAGTCCACTCCTTTCCTTTCCAGAGGAATAACTTCCTGGTTTTCTTTTTCCTGATGCTGGGCTCTGGTGACTTCAACAGCTGATCCTGCTGGAAGATGTGGAATTACCTCAGTTGGAAGAATTTAACCCAAAATTTGCCAGCAAAATAGCTAAATTGACTGGCTCAATTGATACAAGTTTATATTAGTAATTCATTTGTCGTCTGCAAGATTGATTAAACAAGACTCCATCTTTAGTATGGGATGGTGTAGCAGAAATGGTTGCTGATATCACACAGAAAATGCATGCCAGAAAAGTAATGATTTCTGATCAGTGACTGTGCTATGGTTTCCACTTTCTGTGCATGTGTCTTTAATCAGCAGAAAATGACCTGGTTGGGGAAAATTTTGGTTCTTCCAACTTCATTCTCCATGGGGGATTGAGCCACAATTCTTGGTTTGTCCCAGAGCTAGAGGACATTTTTTACTTTTTAATTTCCTAATTACCCTGATGCTGGAATTTTTGAAATGAGCCTCCAACATACAGTTTTCTCAAATCACGTGTATCATGTTGCAGCCATCTACTCTATAATAACATGATTGCTTGGATCTCACAGGTTTGTCTGCTTGGCAAAACTGGACCTATGATGTGAAAGTGTCATCTCAGCATCCATCTGAGAAGGAATGGGTTTTCTCAAACATTAGAGACACCAGGTTTACAGTGAAGGAGCTGGCCAGCTTCACGGCATATGAAGTGTCAGTCAGAGCTGTATCTCCTGCTGGTGAAGGGCCATGGTCAGAGACATTTAGAGGCACAACTTTAGAAGAAGGTGAGAATTGCTTTGCCAGCTAAGAGAAATAAAGAATGATTTATGCATATAGTTTTCCACTTGGTGAGGCCCCAACTTTGGGCAAAGACTGCAAAATGAGGAGCACAAAAAGAATTGTCTTAGAAATATCAAAGAACACAGGATAAGGAAATTTTCTTTTAGTTAAAGTAGTAAGATTCTCAAACTACGTTAATGGTATTATATATTATGTATTTATTATTACTACTTATTTACCTTTTTCTAATGCAAACATGCTATCAAGCACATTATTTTGTACACTATCAAATGAACAAGTATTAGAGGTGTTATTCCTTTCCTGTGCTCTGTAAAGCACTTTCTATGATGAAGTGGTTTGAGCAGTGCCGTGGGAGTTAATAACAGTTTAGGGAAAGTGCAGGCTTACTAAAGGCTAAAAAATCCTTGATTTGCGCATAGATAACAGGGGAAATGGATGTGTGCAAGTCTGAGATTTGTAGAGCTTTGGAATGTGTTTTGAAACCTAGTTTCCCCATAATAACCTCTGTCTGAGGGGAAAATAGATTTCAGTTTAAGGCACTGGTCTGGCACTTTAGATTATGGAGGGTAGCTCTTGCCTGACTTCAGTAAGGCCAGGTCCAAATCCGCAGTGTTTTTTTAACATCTAACAAGGTTCCAAATTGCTGTATTGTTCTGAACCTAAACTTGCCTTGAATCTCTGGTTTTCTCAAATTCAGATATTTTCATGTCTTTCTTCTTTATTCATTATTCCTTACAGTGGGCACAGTTTTAGTTATGCTTCTGCAGCTTTCCAGAAACAGAAACACCTGCTATTGAAATACAAATATTACACAACCATTGCTTGCTGGTTTGCACAACTGCAGTTTTCTTTCTTTATCAGCTGAAGAAGAACCATATATGTTGACAATGGGGGCTGAAGGGCTCTGGAAGCAGCGGTTGGATAGCTATGGGCCGGGAGAACTCCTCTATCCTCATATAAGAAATGTTTCAGGTAAATACTAAATAAACAACATGCTGCTGCTAAAAACTTGTCGGCATTTATTAGCTCTCCATAAATTTCAACAGCAGGACTGAAAGACAGGAGCTTTCATTGCAGTACTCTTGACTAGAACGCAGTGCAATAAAGCAGCTTCACTGAGCCATCATTTTTCTATTTTATGGATCAAATCAATTCTTAATGAATGCCTACTGACATCACCACAGTTACAGCAGAGTTAAAATCAACTCTTTGAACTAAATATTTCCACCTCCAGCATCCTAATATATGTCATAAATTTATAATCATCAGGGCTACATATGTACTATGTACTATCGAATAAACATTCGATTCCTATGAATCCATAATACATTGTATTCCTATAAGAAAGTATCTATCTGCGTTTTAGCTGAGTCTAACTGTTCATTTTTATTTATTCTTTTAAAAAATGAAGTGCCTGGCTACATTTTATTCTTTAAAAAAGATATGGGTGTTTATTTATGTGTTTGTGAAATGCCTAATATCTTCCCTTTCTTCTTCAAGACCTAGACTGGAATAATGACACTCTTTATTGGATTAATTCCATGGGGGAAGTTCAGACCTGGTCACTGAACAAAAGAGAGGCTACCACTAAGAATACTTACGTATCTGACGTCAAAAATGCCAGGATGTTGGCCTTTGATTGGTTAGGTCAATGCTTGTACTGGGCTAGCAAAGCAAATACGGTAGGTATAATTGCACTTCAGAAAAGGGAAAAAAACATAATGTCAACAAGAAAGACTGTAAATCAGTATTTGGGAAGATAATACCTACTTCTTGCAACTTGAGATGCATCTGGACCTTTTGCTATTATAGCGTAGAGAACAAGGAGATCTTTCTTCCCTTGAGTGAATTCCCCAGACTTGCACAAAAGTTTGGGATAAAATGTTCACTAATATTTACTAAAGCAGGATACTGAATTCCAGGTGCAAAGCAGACAAATCAAACATGCTATTAACAGCTTTGTTTTTTCATCATTGTAAAAATAAGTGAGGATGGTGAAAATGGAGGCTGCCAAGTTGATCTGAGCTAAGTAGATGGACTTTATTTTAATCAAATTTGACACGATTTGTTTACACAGAGATTTTCAGGATTGGCCTCTGTACTGTAATATTTTGCAGATCGCTGCAGATAAAAAAATAATTACAATTGCACTTTGTACACTTTCATATCAGGAACACTGACGTGAATTATTTAAAAGGTATCTGACTTCAAAATTGCAGTGCTAATTTATGCAGTGCTGTCAAATTATGCCTTTCATTTCTTGTAAGTGCAAAGTCAGAAGCTGTTTTAAAAACTGGAGCTAGGAGGCCAGATTTCACCCTGCCTTGCACCCTCATTTACACTTGTGAATAGTGAATATAAAGTGGGTGAGAAACTCTTGTCAGACAGAAAGCTGCCAAAACTGGGAAAGCCAAGAGGAAGAGATATTTCAGCTTTTTCTTTTGTTATTTCTGGTAAACATTAACTAATAATTTTGCCTTATTCTTCATACTTATACTCTGAATGCAAGAGGTTTTAGGCTTTTGGAGCCTAAGGCTTGCATAAGCTTCTGATAAACCACCGTGGAAAAGTCATGTATGTATACTCAGTTGATCATGGCTGATAATTTAGGTGTGATGTTAAAAGCAGTTTGTTTCTCCCTAGATCTACAGAAAATCATTGCTCAGAGATCATATGGATGTTGTGGCTCATGTTGTGTTTCTGGTGAAGGATCTAGTAGTGGATTCAGTAAATGGCTATTTGTACTGGGCCACAATGTATTCAGTGGAGAGTGCAAGACTGAATGGAGAGGAGTATCTTATGTTACAAGAGCAGCTACAGTTTTCTGGTAAACAGGTGACTAATTTTTTGACTAATTTTTTTCTCTTTTTTTTTTTTTTTTTTTTTTTTGTGGGGGAGGGGTTGGGCAGGGGAGGGACAGGACAGGTCAGGGGTGTATTTTAGTGGTTTGATCTCTTGAATATATAGTCTGTGTTCACTTTGTCAAAATCAGCATGTTATGACCAGTATATGCCTTTCTTGCAATAGTGTTACATCATTTTGAGAACAGTGTAAGAATTAAATCACGTAATAGCTGTACTAAAAATTTCTAAATTCTAAAGTCAGACCCTTGCAACAAAATGTGACATTAAAAATGTCCTTATTGTTGTAAGGTTGTTCCTCCCCATATGTGAAAAGTATTTGCTCTTCCCAAATGACTTAAGTCTAATGGTCAGTTCTGGCTTTTCCATCAGACCATGGAGCCAGAGTTCCACAGCATCCTGTCTCCTTTCATATGTTTCCCAGTTTGTTGGTCCTGGCAGTGTCAGTTTTGAGGCTAGATACTTGCCAGGAACACTGGAGTTGCACTTCAGGCTGTAAAGGTGCTGCTGCAGAGACACTTTGCCTGTGCAGATGAGAGAAGGTGGACAGAAGCTGGTGCCATACTTGTGCTCAGTGCAGCTGGCCCTGCCATAGTCTGTCACAGCTTGTTCCTACTGCTGCTGCAGCACTGGTGGGGATGTCAAATCTGCCACTGACAGTCCCCATTCTGCCTGATCCTGTCCACCACGCAGTGGCAACAACAGTGCTTTGTGGTTCTTGAGACTCCCCATCCCCAACTCACTCTTAAACTTTTCTTCCCCATTTTCTCTATTTCTCTTACCCGAGTTAGACACAGGCCTGGCCCCAGCTTGTCCCCTTTTTCTTTGCTCTGTGCTACTGGGGAGCTCCAGGAGGCTGAGAAGAGTCTGCTGCAAAGCAGAGCAGCTCCTCAGGGAGAAGGAAAGGGGGCTTTTTGCAGAAGCAAGTAAAGAGTGGGGGTGGTGTAAGGGGAGAAAAGCTATGGGAGGTTGTTGTTCTAGCTGTATTAGGGTGGATAATGGGTTCCATGCAAAGATAGGCTGTAGAGGTGAAATAGAGATGCCATGCCTAGTTATAGCTCACCAGAGCCCATGCAATATGTGAAGTCCATTAACTCTTCTTCCCTACTTGGAGAGCTTTTGATATGCCCTGAGGTCTTCACAGACAGGCTCTGAGTCTCTGCCGACCTCTCCTATGCTTTTATTCTCTGTTCCACCCTCTCTGATGTCGTATGAATCTCTTAAGGCCGTGGACTGTTGGGTCTTCATGGATCATTGTTGCCTTCCCCAGTCCTATCCTGCCTTGGCCACTACGTGGAATTTGCCATGCTAAGGATTTGTCCTCATTCTTGCTAGGTGGGATTCAGTGTGACCTGTGCAGTGAAGGAACTTGAGACTGGATATTCACCTCATGGAAAGAATTGCCAGGGTCTCAGCAGCCACATATATGTCCTTCCTTTCTTCCCTTTCTTTCCCTTTTTTCCTATCCTTCCTTTTCTTCCTTTCCTTCTCTTCTTTCTCTGCCTGCCTTCCTCCTTTCTCATTCTCCTCCTTGTGTATCTGGGAGAAAAGTGTTGGGAGAAAAGTGTCGGATGAACCAATTCCCTGGCAAAAGAACTCCTTACTAACACAGCAGGGACTGAAGGAGTCTGGGAGTCAGTGTGATTGGGACTGCAGACCCAGTGAAACTTTGAACTTTTCCAGGCTGTGTCCTGAATAGGTCATGCTGAGGGACCGTGACATCTATTGCACTGCTTCAACTCCTTGGAGTCTCTCTCAAAGAAAAGCTGAATGCTCCTCAGCTCAAACCACAGTCTGTGTGGGTTTTTTCCCCCTCTTCCAAGCATTGGAGCAAGGCATAGGCTGACTGTCACAGCAGAGGTCAACTCAGATATATTATCTGCTGCACCAGATTTCTTTAAAACGCAGCTCTTGCTAAAGAAGCCTTTGTTTTTATCCAATCTGTTGTACAATTTATGCTCCCATCTTACCTGAAGCCTGGTTCTTTAAAGTTTAGAAAAGACTTTTAATAAAGATCTGTTTCTTCACTACCTATGTATCATTCCCAAGAATATTTCAATCTCCTTTTCCAAAGGAAAGGAGACTGATGTTTCTCTGATTACAAAAACATTCAGAAAGGTCAGCTTCTGTTACAGGTCTCAATTACATTCATGACAGTTTGGGAAGGAGAGGAAAAGCTGATTCTGGTGTAGCACCTGCTATACTTGCAGACCTAAATGCGAAAGAACTGAAGAACATTTGTCACATGTAGAGAGAAAAGTCTGTGCTGCAAAGGGTCACTGTATCTTCCAGTACTAGCCTCACACCTTTCTTCGGGAACTGGCTGGTGTGGATTGTCTTCATGGGAAGATAGATGCTGTCCAAGCTCAACAGCACATTTACACTTATCATGTCTCTTCTGGGTGATCTGTTGCAAAGGAATGACAATTTGAGGTTTATTCTAAGCAGCAAATGTCACCTTCCTTGCCCTTATCTTTTGATTCGCTACCTGTTTCTCTGAATCGCCTCATACTAACCTCAGATTTCTTGTTCTTGTTTTCAAGAACTTTGGCAGCAATAAAACTGCTTGTCTGCTCCTGTCATTTTCTTTTTTTTTCTGCACCTTTCTGTATGTCAGTAATACCAGCCTTCAACTATCCACTTATTCACACCTCCTACAAGCAAACATCTCCTACTTCTCTGATGCCCCTAATCTATGCACTGACTTCCTGAACTCAGCCTCCTGCTGTGAAGCATACAGGAAAAAAGCCAAGTAAAAATGTCTCGATTCAGAAGTGACCAGTTATATCAGGCAGGTGTTTGTTTATTAAAACGAAACACAAAATAAACCCATCAAACAAAAAAGGGCAGTTTAACATTCTTTTATGGTGGAATTATCAAACTGGTCATTATTGTCCCATATGAAGATGCAAATATGTGTTTTCACAAGTACTAACATGTATCTTCCTTGCTCAGTGGAGTCCTTTATCTCTAAAAGAGTATCTCTTACTTCAATATTAAATCACAGATGTAATAGTTGTTATTATCCGACAGTTAGAGCATGTTCTCTACATAACTGGTTCTTACTGGTATTTTCTAGCTGTTTTTCTATTAAAGAATTGTTGTTCAGCTGGTCAGTACAGGATCTTTTGCAGTATACAGTTGTATCTCCTTTTAGCTTGAAATCCAAGTGATAACAACCAAAAAGTCTACTGTAGGAGATGATAGGTTTACTAAAAAAATAAAACAAATAAATATAAAGGCAGAGCATTGAAAGTCTGATTTCTTTGTCAGGAACTAGATCCTTTTATGTCAATTATTTTATTTTCCAATCAGTTGTTTAGCTTATCTGATGCATATTGGCATAGCTTGATTCCTTTTGGCAGAGCTACTCTGAATTTTTCTGGCTTAGGATGTGTCACAGGATTTCCGAAGCACTTAGTAAGTCATTTACACTATACAAGAAGAGTGGGACAAAAGTAATTTATAGGGGAGCAGCAAAGTGTGTTATTTGCAGGAGGGACCGTGGCCCTCTAGGTATGGTCTCTTAATATTTCTAGTC
The DNA here is from genome assembly GCA_039877255.1 of Loriculus beryllinus. Lineage (NCBI taxonomy): Eukaryota > Metazoa > Chordata > Aves > Psittaciformes > Psittacidae > Loriculus > Loriculus beryllinus. The sequence continues at coordinate 7,364 of JBCJKH010020763.1, read as the reverse complement.
AAGGAGTATTTCAAGTAGCTAAATTTATGTTGCGTCTTATGATATTAAGATACATTGCATGATCACAACTACATATCATCTCCAGAGGCTAATACTTCATAAAATGGAAAATGTTTGTCAATTTTTTAAGCATTACAGAAGGGAGGTGTTAAATTGCTGCCTAATTCCTGAAAATGAATAGTACAAATATTTCTTTGCCTTTTATTAATGGGGATACAGGGATCAGGAGAAAGAAGATTGTCATGTCTATGGAAAAATGTAATAATCACTGAAAAAAAAAAAAAAGTGGAGCAAGGAAAGAAGACCCAAGCTTTAAAAAAAGCAAGGTCAATTCAGGAAGACGTAATTTGGTGTTGGGAGGGAAAATAGGTAAATGGGATAAAAAATAACACGGTTGACTAAATATGCACACAAGCACATGCATACTGTGAGATATTTTTAACAGTAAAACCTACAGGAGCAATCATTTAAACCTTGATTTTCTGACATATAGTGTCAACAGAAATATGCCGAGAATGTGATTACATAAGGACCAACAGACAACTAAGTGATATGGCATTTGCTTTCCTGTCATCATCTTCTGCAGTTTATTAATGAAGAGCTAAGAAAAAAAAAAAAAGGCTGCTCCACTTACATCCATAATGAGAATTTAAGCTTAGAACAGAATAGCCACAACTAATGTTTGAATAAGAGGTTTGAGACCTGCTGGAAACCATGTTCAAGGAAACCTCTAACAACTTGTAAGCTGTGCTAATGACATGACATAGACTGCACTTGCTAACATTTAGCGCACTAATTGATGGAAGCAAATTCTTTGTTATTCACAGAACAGATTATTAGATATTGATTTCTATTATTGCTGCATATGGTATTGAATCTGTTGTTTACTGCAAAAGCAAGAAAACTATTTTGGATATTAGATCCTGTTAAAAATAAACAGAAAGCCTTGTATCATGCTACTCATGATGCCATCTAGACAACAGTTATGCCTAAGGGCTTTTACCTCAGAAGTGAAGATGTGTTCAAGTTGCCATTTGGACTTTCTGTTTTCTTAGGTGGTTGGTTTAACTTTGGATCTCACCTATGATTTTCTTTACTGGCTTGTACAAGATAGCCTATGCCTAAACCTATACAGAGTTTCTCTTTGCAAAGAAGGGTAAGTGAATGCATAGCATGTGTTGCTATTTTCTAGCTTTTGTGATACTCTAAGAACAAATTTTGCCCAGTGCTGGGTACACTAGTTACTAATTTAACAATTTAATTTAACAGCTAGCTGACGGCAAACTACATGTTGCAATGGTTATTAACACAGTTTTACAGTGAGAGAAACACAGTATGGAAACTCAACTGAACTGAGGTCATGCTCACGAATTTTTAGATTTAGCTTTCAGAAATAATCACCATTTACTGTCTATTTTGTCTTAGCATTACAACTCCTGACAGTTTTGAAGTGCCTAGGGCTGTAACTTGTTCATCTTGCACAGAGCTTAGGACTTGAATTGACACCACTTTCTCACCTGAGCAATCAGTGCTCAGCAGGCTTTCTTTTTGATCATCCTGAGCATGAAATGGCTCACATTATTCCTGAAAGAGAAAGTTTAAAAAACAAAACAAAGCCAAACAATGTTTATGGGTCAGCTTGAATGTATAGTAAGACCTTGAGGAAAACTGAATTTGTTCTCTAAATGCCAAGTACATGATGATCTCATGAAACTATATTTTTACTCCTTTTCATTTGGAGTTATTTTTTTTTAAGCATCAGATTAAACTCCTTAAACTTTATAGAACAGGATCTGTATTTACTTGTACTCATAATGTTGCAGGCTGGTTTTGTGTGGAATCAGATGAATTTTGTGACTGATTTTAGACTTGCTATGATTAATAGTAAACATTTAAAGAATCAAAATATGTTGATTAGTCTTAGCCAGAACATGCTGCTCCATTGTAAACCAATTGGCAGCCATAAATCATTGTCCCTGGCATGCCAGAATAGAGACACTAGAAGTAATCGATCCTAATTGACCTGATTGTGTGTAAAAGCTTTTCTGAATTTGTTTGCATAGCATGTGTCTAAGCTGAAAGATGTTTCTGAGATGGCAAAATGATGCCTCTTACAATGTATTTAGTTGCTTACCAACACAATGAATTGGGACAAAAAAGAGGCCTATAAATTCTGACAGAGAAGTAACAAGACAGAATAAATCACCACTGATCACAATGGAGGAAAATGTTAAGGATTTAATAAATAGTGGAATTTCACTGAGGAAACTAACAAGGTCAAATTAATCCAGGGACCTGCTTTAATGAAGTAAAAAGAACCTTATGTTGTGAAGTAGACTGCACAGTTTCAGTGAAATTTCTGAGAGAAGGTGGCTTGATTTTTCAAAATACTTGGTTTTTTACATCCAGGCATCAGAATACTATTTCATAACTGCTTTCTAATGAAATTGAGGGAATGAAGGCTTTTTGCAAGTGTTCCTGCCATGTGCCATTCTGAAAAGTGTTCTTCCTTAGAGAACTTAAAAGAAAACTTTTTGAATTGTTTTTCTGCCTCCTACATGATAAGAATTTTAATGATGAGAAATGTGTCAAACATTGCATAAATCTTGTTCTCTCTCAGTTTGCTAGTTTCATACATGTTTTCACAGTTGTGGTAATGCCATCATCACAGAATTTGCAGCATGGAGTACTTCAGACATATCTCAAGGTGCGCTGGAATACTACAGTGGTCGTCTGTTCTGGATTAATAGTCTTCATTTCATTACAACTCAGGAAGTCAATCAGAGCCTTAGCATTCCCTTCTCACAACCAGCAGAGTTTGCAGACTTTACCCTTGTTCACACATCACTTAAACCCTTGCCAGGTATGTTATTTTCTTTATCTAAACCCCTCAATAAAAGTATTCACTGTCAGCCCGTGATTATTCATTCTTGAAATTCTTTAGTCATTTGACAAAAGGTAAGAACAACAGCAACTTATTAATAAATATATCAGGCTATACTTGGATAATGTGCAATTATAAAAGTTTATGGGTATGGCTAAAAAGAATACACAGTGTTGTTATTCATTGTTTCTATCTAATGAATGATAGTTTACAGGATTTTCCATGGTACTTTATAGCTTTAAGTCAGGTTTGAAAAGTTTACATATTGCTCACATTATTTAGATTATTATTATTTCTTTCTCTCTTCATGGACAGGAAATTTTTCTTTTACACCAAAAGTGATTCCAGATTCAGTGCCAGAGTCTTCATTCACGATTAAAGGAAATTCCTCAAGTTTCCACATCATTTGGAGTCCCACAAATGTGGAATGGGGAACTGTCTTTTACTGCGTGGGATCAAAAGCTCTACAAGTAAGGATATTCATACTATGTATTATTAATAATGAGGGATTCCTCCTTATTTGCTGCATGTATTACTGCATCTACTTGCTGATGTATCTATTTTTAAACAGAAATAGTTTGCTTCTTCTCCAACATTTGCAAATCGGTCAAACAACCAAACTAAACTGTAAGTATAAAGCAAGCTGTCCTGTTTCTCTGTCACTAAGGCCAGCACAGGAGGAACACTGGCTTAGCAGTAGCTCTGGGCTAGCTACTGGGGTGTGAAATGCCAGGCAAGGAGCTCCCAGTGCTCAAAGACGTGTGAGAAAGCCTTTCACAGTAACTCAGTGACAGAAGCGTCCTAAGAGCTGCCGGTGGGACAGCCTTTGCCTGAATGTGAAATCTAGCCTTCATCCACACTTAATTTTAGCACATTTGGCAAGCTTTACTTTAAATTCAAAGGGCAGATTACTAGCAGATTGCTGCGCATTGCTACAGTGCCAGGAGCTGATGAAACAAGAGTCACTCACAGGAAGAGAAGCTCTGTCTTGATTTAGTTGACCAGCTTCATGAGGGGAATTTTAGAAAACATAAAGATATTCTGAGATGGGGAAAAAAAAATGTTTTATTTTATGCTGTTTTGTTTCATTCACAGTCTTTGGAGAGTGAAAGGTGCCTCCATCCCCATAACCTGACAGTGCCATCCTACCGAGTTAATTGGCTGGAACCGTTTACACTCTTTGATTTTACCGTCACTCCATACACACACTGGGGCAGGGGACCAGCAACATCTGTATCCCTTCGAGCCCCTGAAGGAGGTACTAGAATTTCAAATCCCATTACTCATTTGTTACGGGTACTGGGACCAGGTCTATGTCAGCAAGTGAAACCTGGAGAGGAATGAGCAGCTTTCAGGACTAGTCAGCTGCAGGCAAAGTTGCAAGGACATGTTCCTGAGTAATCTTTGGTAATTATCTATCACACACATAAATGCACACAATTGCTGTAACAGAATTTGGAACAGAAAGCACATGACAATATATTTACCACGTGCTTATGACTATGAGCAAGAAAGAGAAATTAAGATCCATTACAACGGCCATCAAAGGCTGCAAATACTTATTAAATTTTTAATAAATGTTATGCACTTTTAACTTCAGTAAATGAGTAAAAAGTTCTCATGCGGGTCAAAGTTAAGTCAGCTAAAATGTAGTGTTGAGTGACTGGAGCACTGAGAAAGCTTATGAGCTGCAGTAGATTTTAAAGTTGATAGGGAGGATAGAGTATACACTGTGAAAATTCTTGCAGCTCCATTGTTACCTACAGGACTTGGATAAATAGATGTCTCCAATCTGAGTGCAGGAGTGCATTGGTCTCTGTTTATGCAGCTCTTTTTTTGCTGAGCGAGTTAAAATCAGATGCCTACACACCAACGAAAAAGAGAAAGGAATTACCATGAAGTTTTAGATATTCTTCTGTAATATACACCTCACTGATCGCTATTTTTCTTGGTCAGCACTAAGGTTGCAAAGCTCAGGCTCAGAACTAAAAGAGCTCATTACAAGGTAGAGTTTGTATTTTAATAGGAGTACTTTGCTCTGTGTTTTTTATGTGTTTTGGTTTTTTTGTTTGTTTGTTTTTTTTTGTTTGTTTTTTTTTTTTTCTTTTTTTTTTTTTTTTGTGTGTAGTTCCTTCAGCCCCTACAAACCCTAGGATATATGTATTACAAAATAACCTACATGAAAATGGTGACACAATCGCTGTGGAGTTCAGGTGGGACAGACCTGAAAAGGAAAATGGAGTATTATTGCAGTTCAGGGTTTACTATCAACTCTTGAGTCAGAGTGACACTGCTAAGACTGCCACAGAGTGGAACGTGAGCGACGTTAAACCCACCCTGACGCTCTTTTCCCTTATGGATGTGCTTCCCAGCCTTACAGTAAGGTTTCAGGTATGAAGAATTACTCAGCTTACCGCATGCTAGATGGTAGATGTTATCAGTGCAGCCTGATATGTTTGCCTAGGAGATGTCACTGGGCTTGGGGCAAGAACTTGTGGTTTCTGCTAGTGGAACTGCTGATTTACTGACTCACCCTTGGATACCCAGCTTAACCTTTTTCAGTATTGTATTATTCACTAAATAAGGTGAAAAACAATGCTCCAGCATTATGTAGGTTTAGTGAAGCCCAAAAATGACTTTCCTAGAGGTCTCCTACAGCCACTGCTAAAAGTTGCAAGATTTGACTGACCTGGTGGGTGGAGACAGGCCATTAAAACAGAGTCACAGATCAAGAGAAGTTCCACTGCTGGAAAAATGCAAGGATTCACAAGTCTTATATAAAAAGAGATTTCCATATTAAAATTTGTCGAGACGTGTTTTTATTGTGACAAGAGGTTTGGAACACACAGAAAATGTGTTTGAAAGATAAGTTAAAAGCATGAAGGCATGTAATAGACCAGGTACTGATGGAGGAGAACACCATGTAGGTTGCAATATCAACCAACAGTAGTAATTGCTGCAGCCTGTGGAAGGAGACAAGACTGTCTGTTGTCCTTCAAGCTCTAATTGATGACAGATGAAGCATGGATTGTCACATTCTCGGCCACTGCTTAAAATTCTCTTCATAGCCATGAATCAGCCCTGAATGTGGCCTTTGAAATGATCAGCAAGGCCATAGGTCAAATAGAGCACGTGCATATATGTCCCTAACTGAGCAGCCGGGGGATCTGGTTCCATTTCTGTCATTGACTGACTCTTCAGGCTCTTGAATGCAATCGTTTCAGCTGTGACTTAACATATGTATAACAATTTTCTGTCCCACAGGTGCAAGCCTTCACTTCTGTGGGTCCAGGACCTATGTCTGATATAGCAGAGAGGAATTCATCAGGTACGGATGACTTGGATGCTATCTCATTGTGTGTAACTGCTGGTATAATCAGTACTACAGGAGTTTGGTATATGACCAGCCTGATGCTGTGTGTAACATTTGTTCCACCCTACAGTAGACACCACAGAGGGAATAGTTACAGCTTCTGGCATGAAATGATTAACACATTTCTTATCACCAGATTAAATCCCAAGCCTTTCCACAAAACTATGCTAAATTGACTTTTCTAGGCAACCCCAGGGTAGTATAGAACAGCAGGTTGCTAGAGATTGTAGAATATTTCTAATTTGGCAGTGAAAGGTAACCAGGAGAGTTAGAGATGTACTAGGGGTCATAGGCTATTTCTAGTTGCACTGTTAAAATAATTAATTGAGCAGATCTGTCTTTACTAGGCTTAAATTTGTCAGGTAAGCATCCACAGTGCCACTAAAAAAATCTTAGGAGTTTGCATGTGACAACAAGAAGGCATCTAAATATTTTATTTATCTGCTGTGGCGTTGAGCAAGTACAATTTGTTCAGGACCATAACTTATTTTTATCTTGTACTTGTTTTCCTTATGAATGACTGCTGTTATCTAAAATGGTTTTTTGTAAACCCTGCTGTGCCCTTTCCATTTCAGATCTTTTCCCTGTCCCAACTCTTCTAAGTGTTTCTGCCAATAAGTTGTACCTTACTGACATAGACAATAATCATACCATATGGGAACTTTCAGCAAAGATAAATGTAAAGGACATCTGTTACACTGCTAATGATGATAAGGCATACTATATCGTAGAAGATTCTATTTTTCTTCTGAATATACAGACTGCTTCAAAGTTTCAGGTATTCCTTCCTTCATTCTCTTTCTTGAGACAATCTCAGAAAACACATGGCCATTATTGTCATTATTTTGGGGCTAATTATGTTTTTGAAAAAGTCATGGCAGCGTATTTGAAACAGAAAAAAAGCAGCATGATAAACAAAATACAGTAGGGAAACAGTACTGCAAAGACAATTTTCTTAATAACAGTTTGTATGAGGTGTAATATAAAAGAGATTAGCTGGATAATTTTTCTTTCTGGCAGTATAATACAGATATGTATAACAAAATCTGGACTTTTTTTTTTTTTTTTACCTTTTTCTTTCTTTTTTTTTTTTTTTTTTCCCCCGTC